>JAQQPU010001210.1:48040-58314 GCA_029168905.1 Artemia sp. Kazakhstan ARC1039 | reverse complement strand
CAGTTACCGTCATCAATAGTAAAACAGCAGTTTTACTACTGATGACGGTCACTGTATATGTGACCGAAATATCTGGTATTTTTGTGAATTTCTATCATCACTGTCTATTAAAAGGATTTTATCCCTATTTGAACTTTTATTTATCGTCATGGAAAGGCAGTGTGGTCTCCGAAATTATCTACGTCAGATTGACAACAGCATGCATATTTTTCTTAATTGATCCACAAATGATGATTTAAAGAAGTCATTTGTAATTGAATTAATTATAGTAAATATATAGTAAATATTCATGTAATATAAGTAAATAGTAATATAAGTTTTTCGGTGGGGGGGGGAGGTACACACAAAACTCAAAGTGCATACAAAGTTCGTTTATATTAATTTGTGTTACGTTTTCACGAGTCAGACAAACATTTTGGGGGGAAGGGGGGGGGTCAAACCCCCTAACAGCCCCCTGTATACGGCCTTGAGAGTTATTATCTTAAGTAAATTGGATACTTTCGAAGAAGGAATTGAACACCGAAGAAGGAAGTGATTGGATCTTAATGTATATTGCACCGTCAAATTCTGGAGGCCCAGCATAATTTTCAAGTGCCTAACTATATGCGTGTGAAATTTCGTGTTTTTAATGTTATATTTGCTGTTTGCTTGTTTTTTGTTTTGTTCTCAACTGGTGTGATCTTATCGAACCAGTAGTTGTCGTCTGAACGAAAATTGTTGCGTCTTTTGCATTTTAACAGCCAAAATTGATCGGTAAGTGACCACGGTCTCTTCCGTGCCATTTTTCTCCCGGTGGCAATTGCGATCAAGTATGGCACCGCGTTAAATGTAAACGTGGCCATTATAACAAGAAAAGTTTAAATAATGATAAAAAATATATCTTCGAAGGCAGTAAGCTTTCGTAAGGGCTCTTAGCTTTCGCGGCAAGACATGATATTAAATTGAAGCCAACATACTTATTCTAATGAGAAAGACTAAAATGTACAAAAGCTTCCCGTTTGTATATCGTGATTGTAACATTAAAAACGAATAAAAATAAAATTAAAAAAATGGTTTCAATAAATGAAATTAAAAAGTGACATTTAAACTTAAAACAAATAGATCTTGTTCATGATCCCCCACTGTCCCCTTGACTGCCGTTCCCACTGTTTACGCTAAAGTTAGATTTTTTGCCAATTCTTCAAAAATGAACGCTCTGACACAACAACAACGTAATAATTTATTTTTGTTTTACAAAAATAAAATATTTAAAAAAAATGTATTAGAATGGAAGAGATTATTTATTCCTGTTTGCTTTGAACAATTCAACTCGAATATTGGAGAGGCAATAGGTAAATAAAACAAATGCAATCACTAAATATTATATTGTTTGTATTTTTAAATATTTTTGAGCAAGCAAATGCTAAACTTTGAGGGGCTAAGGGTGGTGCCCCCTCCCCTATATTACAAGAACAATTCCTAATTTTCCGAGTTTTAATGTTGCTCTTTACTCATTTGTAAAAAGCTTGTTTTATTTTCTTTTTTTATTATGAAGGTACTCTACTGACAGACCTCTAAGCAGACTCCGCTATATTATTTTTTTTTTTGTCACGGAATCACCTATCCCAAATAAACTGAATCTGATCAGTTGCTATGGAGGCATACGTCAACAACATTTTTTTTTTGTCTTTTGCAGCAATTCTGGGAAATCTCGAAGCATATACTTTCGTGACTGGAATCTCTTTCTTTTTGCCTTTGTAGACTTTTCCTAATAAACTTGATTTATTAGAGGCTTCCAAAGGCTTTTCAAAACCATAACCTAGAGGTTTATTTCATTACCTTCGATTGGTGCGGAAAAAATGAGGTTTTCAATGGTCTGGCATGCACGTTTCTGTTTTCTACGGTACTCTGCTCGGTTCTCATGTAGAGACGGTTATGCTTGATTCTCACCAGGACATTACAGAGGGAGGGCCCCCTGAAATCCAAAAAGTTCCTAAGCTTCTGGGCACTTCTTAGTTAAATTATAAAATATTTTTTTATTATCCCCCCCCCCCCCCAAAAAAAATAATCCTGTGTACTTGCCTGATTCTCGCCAAATACGAAATTTGCAACAGCATTACGATTTTCGCACTGAACTACGAAAATACTCTCGTCTTTGCGAAGTTTGATTGTATGCACTCCGAATTTTTGTGTGCGATCAAGGTTGAATTTCATCAACTATCATCACAGTTGGCTTCTGAAATACAAAATCTTGTTTCTTTTCAAATCCATGCCACAAAGAAGCCAAGAACTAAAAGTAAAGATTTCAAATGCGAATTCGTATCGGGTTTTAGCAAGAATCTAGCATGCACCTTTGGATGATTTATCTATTTTACAGTCACAATATTCTCTTTATGCCCTTTTTGATGCTCAACAGGAACCCTGTTCCCAATCCATTTTGGAGTGGTGCGACAAGGAGGATCCAAAGAGTAAAGGCTACCATGTAAATTTTCTTCTCTTCTTGTTCCTCTGTTCATAAAAATCTTCTCATTGGTGATTTTCTGTATTGCCTAAACAAAAAATTCACTAAATCAGCACATAAATCACTAGATTATTGAAGAAAATCACTAAATAAACCAAAAAATTACTAAAACGTAGTGATTTTTTCTCTCACCCGGTGGCAACTCTGCGTATGTGGCTTATATTAGATCGTTTAAAAGGTGCTTGCGGTTTCGTAATTAACACAATCGAAACAAAAGAGTTGTGATAACCTTAAATCAGGATCCGAAAAACAGTTTAATTCAGGATCTCAAAAACCTTGGACACACGGCTTGAATAATTAGTTTTTGTAAACATTTTTGTCTTGGACGACTTTTCGGGTCTAACTTTTTCCTAGTCATATCGTTCAAAATTTTCATGGCACTATGGCATCTTCCCCCCTCATTCAAGCACGACCTGTTTTCCGTTTGGCCCAACATGGATGGAAAAAAAATACAATCTTTTACGAAATTTTCTCTGTGTACATAGAAAAAAGAATGCCAAAAAAAAACTACTCAATTAGTCACAAAAAGTCAGTTCAAAAAACTATTCCTCCACCAAGGACAGCACAAGAGGCCAATTTTTTTCCATAACTTGAATAAGAAGTACCCAGAAATTCGGGAAAATTTATGATTTTGTGGATGGTTGGCACCGAAGTTCCTGTGCATTAGTCCCTAATCCTGAGCCCTTGAACCCCCCCCCCTCCATCACATGTACCTACTTGTATCCGTAAAAAATATTGTTTATTTATATTTTTCCTAACTGATTGAACTTTCAGATATTCTAAGAAACGAATTTTGCATTCCTGTTAAGAACACGAAAAGTAAGCAGGCACCATGACAACCAAAAATAAGTTAAAAACGCACTTTTTCATTCTGAAGCATGATTACACCCGCATATCCATGTTACGAGCAGGTGTGAATATGGTTACGGTTCTGCAAGGTGTGAACCCGAATTACCATAATAGTTATAATTGGTTAAACTTTATGATTTCTCAGGCATAGCAAAATGGCAGGCTTGATGTGGTCGTTAGTTTTAAAACCATTATGTAAAAATTATTTAAATTACGTGCTTAGTTCCGTTTAGACCTCAATGAAACACATTCTCACAGATCATGGATTGCTTGATAGCAAACAGCAAAGCAACTAAAAGAGTAAAACGAATCACATTTCTGTTTTGTGAAAAACGAGGGTTTGCCCACTCTTGTCTGCCCAGTGCACATCTTGGAGCAACACTTTGTCTGCCACGAGTGGCACAGTTCTACCACGACTCTTCGTGCCACTCCTGGCACACTGCACACAAAGTGAGGCACACTTGTCACGCATGGCATGCACCACCGTATGTACACTTCTTTTTAAGGTGGGTAACCCCTAGGCCAAACGGTTCCTGATAACAAACAGTGGCGTCAATTCACGGAAATTATGAGGAGGTGGCCAAAAATGTATTTGTCAAAATCTAGGCGGGAGAATTGTGACATTTTTTTTCAATGAAACTACAAAAAAATCAACGAATTAAAAAGGCCGAAAATAGGTGTTTTCAAAATATGGGGGGAACATTATGCGGAGCAACTGCTCGCCACCCAATGACGCCACTGGTAACGAACTGTAAGCAAAGATCGGGCGGTTTCAATAGTAACCAAACTCTGAAAAAACAGAATTGTATCAACAGTATATGCATTAAGAAAACAAATATACCTTTTAGAGTCATTCCAAATGTAAAGGATTCATTAAGTTTAAAATTACCCTCCATAAGTTATAAGAAAAAAATATTCGTAAGATTTCAGAAAAGGGAGCAAAACACCCCCCTTCCCCCAACAAGGTGCTAACAAAAATGGGGGGGGGTGTTAATAAATGAAACAATTGAATCCAGTTTGTCCAATAACCGTGTGGATCGTTCCTTGCACACAAAGCCAGATCCGTTTACCATCATGCTCCTATATACAAATACGCTATACCTTGTTTTTTTTGTTTTTGTTTTTTTTTTTTTACAAGGGGTTTGGTCAATTACGCTTTTTTTGTCACGGGTGATCGTATAGAATTAATGGTCATAGAATATTGGAGAGCTCATCCATACGGAAATCAAAGTTCTATAGTCCCTTTTAAGTAAAACAAGACTGTCTTACTGCGTGTGTGTTTGTGTGTGGGGGGGGGGGGGTAACTGAAGGCTCAAGATGGGAGTTTTTAGGGGAAATTTTCCGACTTGTCGCAATAGGTCCTTCAGATCAGTATGGAGGGAAAATTTACTCCTTAACATCACTTCATCTGGAAGGATAAATTTGGACTAAGTAATTGAGGAGCTTTCTTCTTATTGTATTTATATATATAGTACGGAATAGAAGATCGCATTCGTAAATTTATCTGTATTCCGGTGTTCTAATGGATTTATTGTGAAGGATAGAATTAAAACATAGACAAAAAGTGTTGTTGAGTAGGATGCAGGGGGGGGGGATAAAAAGTTCGACATTCCCAGTAAGTCTGTGAATAAGTAATGGGGCTTTCAGTTTATTAGCCGTTGGTTAATAAGCCGACATATGTGAAGTGAGAAGGATACTACCCAGACCTAAGGATTTACCGAATACGAATAGTCCCAAATATCTTGAAGATTATATTTATCATTTTTCTATTCGCAGGATCCACGTAATGTTTACTGGGAGTCATCCAATATCAGGATTCCGGAATGAGCCCTTCCTTTTGGACTCTTGGACAACATTGATGCTTTACGTCATGACGATTGTAGTGGTTCAAGGATCACAGAGTATTCTGGCAATGTATGGACTTCAAAGATTGTCTGCTTATGTTGGTCAGATACGAAGAAAGCACCTGATCCGTTTAGCTCTACCTCGATCCAGTCTTTGGTCCTATTTCCCACAGGTTAGTTGCCTTCTTCTGCTCCGTTTCATGTTAATTTATTATTACATACATAAATATGAATAGGTGAAGATGGTCGTGATCGTTATCGTAAATAATTTTCTGCGGCTCATTCCTCCTCCTTAAAATAAAAAAAAAAATGCTTTTGAATTCTCGGTGCTATTTCCCACAGGTTAGTTGCAGTAGCGTCAACTCACGAAAATTTAGAAGGGGGGGGGGGGACAAAGTGGCTTTTTTCATTGAAAATACCACACAAGAGGTAATTTTCAAAATCTAGGGAGCACAGGTCCCCCTTGTCCCTCCTCTCCTTGAGGCCACTCGTTTGTTGTCTTTTACTATATCCAAATGTGTTGATCAATATGACAAGCTGAAAATAATCATAGATGCTATGATATATTGTTCTCTGAGTGCAAACCCACCCAAGACTGTACCCAGGATTTTTTTCGGAGGGGGTTTTACTCAAAAAGAAATTTTTGGGAGGTTTTTACACAAAAAAAAAACTAAAAAAACGCGTACAAAATCTGTTTATATACATTTTTGTTACGTTTTTACGAGTCAGACAAACATTTGGGGGGGGGGGAACCACCCCCCCCCCCCTCTCTGGAAACAGCCTTGTACCCACCCTCCCTCTAAAAAAAATCATACTGATTGCCAGTTTCTAGTTTCAAACGTGTAAAAGTTTTACCAATGAAAAGGTATAAGCCTATTGGGACATTTCAATATTTTTAGAAAAGAATTAAAACCTCGATTGGGTGAGAACCTCCTGTGCAGGAAAGCTGGGATCACTCTTCGCTGCAAAAACCTACCGCTCAGCTCGATTATCCCACTTTACGTGTCTTGCATCAGACCCTTGCATCGTGTCTTGCATCAGACCCATCGCTGAGTACAGATGCCCGCTGTATGCTGGTGCTTCGAAAACGTTGCTGGCACAATCCAAAATAGGCTAATAAGGCAAGTTTAGTCGTTCCCCGTGATTCTCTCCAGTCTGTTAGTGAGAGGTTTGATGTAGCCTCGATGGTTGTTTTCTACAAGACATAAATTCATCTCCTTCTCTAGGACTTTCTCCTATTGAGCCCCTCTTTGTCCAAACGACAAGACAGACACGAAGGCACACAACTCGGTCTAATTATCCTGAGGTTGGCAGGCAGAGAACAGAGTATTTGGAGAATAGATTCATTCAACGTTGCACTTAGTCCTTGAATGATTTTCCTGGGGAAGTTGTCCCTAAAAGTTTCTCGGTTGGCTCTTTCAAAAGGAGGTTCAACAGTCATCTATAACCTCGATAAACGACTAGCACCAAGTCAGATGTTTAATCATACATGGCGCCGCAAATTTAAGAATAAAAGAAAAAGGTTGGATCTGGATAAAAATTAACATCATAAAATTCACGATAAACTTAAAGCTGATTTGAGCCACATATCTACAAGACATAGAATATCTTGTTTCCACCAAGAAGGATGGTTGCGTTGAAGTTCTTATTTGAAAATTTGGAAGGGGTTCATTCCAGCGGAAATGTTGAGTTTTAGTTCTGTCTATGGCCGCTTTGTGCCGATAAATCATAAATGTTCCCCGAATATGGCCAAAATTCCAAGCGGCAGAAATAGCAACAGCTAGTAATTTCAAAGGTATCAACAAGGCTTATGTCACCCTCGGAGCGTCCAAAGACATTTTACCACGAGGTGGCATACTTTTGTTCCTAAACACACAAGCAGTACATATAGAATAGAGGCTTGTTAGGCTAAAATTCACTTTGAAAGTATGATTACTTATCGAAAGGCCTACTATCTGCCACATGGTTTGCACCTTTCAGAGCTCAAGTTGTATTGCATATTATATACCACATGTGGCATAGATACGCCACGTGTGGCATAGTCTCTTGAATTCTTGGTACATTTGAGCCACACATCAGGGGCGCCATTTGTGGGGGGGGGGCAGGGCTGGGCCATCGCACACCCTAATTTTTTCTGGGGGGTCCAAGCTTCCTCCCAAAAAGGCCTTTTCTTACAAAATATACAGGAACAAAATTACAATTAGCAATTAGTCAAAATTTTGAAACTGCTATATTTATATGTATATTAACTTAGATAATAGTGAGATTAATAGTGCAACTGGGTCGTGCAAGGGTTGAAGTGACAGATCAGTTTCTGATTTTATTGATTCAACATCTTTCTTAAGTGCTATCATGAGCAGTGTTTCCACTTCTACTTATTTTGGTAGTAGAATACTTATTTTTGGAGGCTTAAGTTTTCGTGCCGGCCAAGTATTTTGGTTTTGATTCCGTTGAATTGTAATCCTATAATGTCTTATAGAATGGAAGGGTGCAATTGTTTTTAGAAGCGGCATCTTTGTCGGGAGCGGAATCTTTGTCGGGAGCGGCAAAAAGGAAATTCGGGAAATTATTAAGATTAGTTTAAATGAATGAATTTGTTTAAAACCGTAAGACCATCCATATATAACCCATGTAATTCGCCCAGCTTGCCAGTTTACCAGTTTACTATCTAATATCAGCAGCTGAAGAGCCATTGAGAATTCATGAGTTTGTCAGGAGCTCGCATTGAAGAAGGAGAAAGAAGCAGAAAAGCAAGTTTCTCTGAACAGATGGATTAAGAAGCAAAAGCCAAGTGAACCGGCTCGGCAAGTAAGTAACCTACAGTATTTTTGTTTTATTAAGTCGTTTCTTTTTTTTTCGCGATCTGGTGGACCAAAGTTACTATTCTGAACCGTGCTGGGTAGTTTATATGGTGTTAAGGGGATGCGGTACCTTAAATGTTCACCCTATCTCGCCCATTATAGACTTTTTTAGTTTGTCTGGCCAAACTATTTACAATTGATCGGGTAGTCTTGCCCTGGCTTGTAGAGCTTGGATAAGAGATTCGAATAATCGACACAAAACTAAAAGCCGACACCTACTTTCCCGGAAATCTTAGAAAAACCATATAACTTCTCGCGGTTTGTCCCGGAGATAGAGATGTTCAGTTTTAATGAAACATATATCATCGGAAAGCCTATTTTTTATTTTTTTCTATTAATCGGAGTAATTTTCTTCTTAAAGTTCAGGAAAGGACAGTCCCTCAAAATGTTCCAGCCTACCTGCTAAGAAAACGCCGAAAATCACCTCAAAGGAATTATCAGTTGACCAGCTTGGTCCCTTTGGGAACTCCCTATGGCGCTAAAAAAAACTAATTCTGTTTTACTGTTGTAAAAAAAGCTAATTCAGTAGTTAGGTAGTCTCTTTTACTTTCTAGTTTTCTTCTTAGATCTTTCCTTTTTTTTCTGTCATTTAATTCTTCTTTAATAAAGGAAAAATTATAGCCCCTCAACCAATGCAGTATAGTTATCTTTAAAATTAACTAGCCTTTTACTGAAAAATAATAAATACAAAATAATACTGGATATGCAGTAGACCTGGTTTCCAATAAATTAAATAAAAAAAAACTAGTTTTTTAAACTGAAAGTAATGAGCGACATTAAAACTTAAAACGAACAGAAATTATTCCGTATATGAAAGGGTTTGTTCCCTCCTCAATGCTTCGCTCTTTACGCTAAAGTTTTTTATTGTTTTAAAAAAATAAAGTTGTGAGACAGAGTCAAACTTTAGCGTAAAGAGCGAGGAGTTGAAGAGGGGACAGCCCCTATCATATACGGAATAATTTCTGTTCGTTTTAAGTTTTAATGTCGCTCCTTACTTTAAGTTTAAAAAACTTTTTTTTTATTTAATTTCTGATCGTTTTTTAGTTAATGGAGCTTTTATTTTGGCTCACCGTCATTGAATAAGTAAACAAAATTTGCATAAAAATTTTACTTTTCTTTTGCTAAATGGATGTCTCTAAATTTGGTTATGATGTAATTTACAAATTAACTTACGTAACTAACTTCTATATTCGTATATTTTTCTTCTGGAAAAAAATACAAAGTTGCAGATTTTTGCAGATATGAGCTTGAAACCTATGTAATAGGGTTTTCTGATACGCTGAATCTGACTGTGTGATTTTCATTAAAATTCTTTCACTTGAAGGGGATGTTTCCCCCCTCTTTAAAAAATCGGGTAAATTTTCTCAGGCTCGTAGCCTTTGATGAGTAATACTGAACTTAATTTGGTTATGATGTAATATACAAATTAACTTACGTAACTAACTTCTATATTCGTATATTTTTCTTCTGGCAAAAAATACAAAGTTGCAGATTTTTGCAGATATGAGCTTGAAACCTATGTAATAGGGTTTTCTGATACGCTGAATCTGACTGTGTGATTTTCATTAAAATTCTTTCACTTGAAGGGGATGTTTCCCCCCTCTTTAAAAAATCGGGTAAATTTTCTCAGGCTCGTAGCCTTTGATGAGTAATACTAAACTTAATAAAATTTATATATTTAGAATCAGTATTATAAACCCATTCTTTTGATTCATTTATTGACATCAAGATTCCGTTTTTTTAAATTTCGATTACTATTGAGCCGTATCGCTTGTTTTTTTTATTGTTTTTTTTTTATTACGTATATGTTGTTACGTATATGAGGGGGTTCTTTCCTTAGTCAATACCACGCTCTTTACGTTAAAAGTTAAAAAAAATTTTTTATTCACAATCCCCTGAATCACAAAGGCTGTTTAATTAGAATAGATAGCTCTTTTGAAAGCACTAAAAAAACTGTAGCGTAAAGAGCGAGGTATTGACTTGGGGGAGAACCTCCTCATATACGTTATAATTTCTGTTCCTTTTAAGTTCTAATGTTGCTTCTTCCTTTCAGTTGAAAAAACTTGTTCTTTTTTAATTTAATTTCTGATCGTTTTTTAAATAATGATTGGAAATCCGGCGCCCCCCTTCATAGAAATGTCCCTTACCCCAAAGAAACATCCTCCACGGAAATATTCTCCCGAGTAACCTCCTCCTCCAGCCCCCCCCCCTCCAGAAAAA
>JAQQPU010001210.1:28124-46995 GCA_029168905.1 Artemia sp. Kazakhstan ARC1039 | reverse complement strand
ATGCTACATGGGTTGAGGGGCATAAGCCAAAGATTGTCGTTTTTTTTCTTTTCTTTCTTTTTTTTATTGATGGAACCACACAGTTTGGCAGTGCTTATAGCATTCGACTTGCTACAATGCCGACTGGTGATGTGAAGCCGCATTCGATTTGCTGTAGTCACGCTTCACGTTTCGCCATTTGGTCCAAAATTATGAACCTGTTTGGCGGTCACATTATCAGTAGTTCTTCTGGCTAAATGGGAGAACGTCGCAGAAAAAATGCAAATAAGCCCAGAACGGAGAAGGACGTAACTGAAACTACAGCAAATCGAACGCGCCTTTAGCTTATTTGCGATCTGTCATGACACCCGACTCATTCATTCAAGGACTACAGCAAAGGCTTTTTGGTATTTGGGTTGCTATTGCATTAAGCCCAAAGTTTATTTTATTGTCTTTACGGGTAGATAAGGATCAACGCATGTATAATCATCCTAAAACGCCCTCTTAAGCTTTGCTGAAATTTCCTGTTTTTTCCGAAGTTCGATATACTTTAGTAAACTGTAACACCATGGAGGAGTTCTAGCACTTTTTTTCCCGAACTGCTGTGCCGAAAGCGGAAACTCCTACGCAGTTTGGACTTAACATACTAAAAAAAGACAACTGTTTAAATGTTGAAAATGAGTTCAATAGTGCTTCAAAGTACAAGAGTGGCTTTTAACCTTTGGGTATATCTTTCAGGTGCCTGACTCAGCACCCGAACAATCCATTGCCGTCGCTTTGGGTCCTTCGAAGGACGTGGTGGTCTGTCAGACCGAGCTAATAGAAAACGAGACGACTCAACGAGACACTTCGCCTGTCACTGCTCAAGAGGCACAATCTGGACGAGATACGACTCGAGATGAAGAGCACCATCGTTCAAGTGGTCCTACTGATATTTCTTCATCCTCCCACGACCATCCGTGTCAACCACAGCTGCTACGGTACCCTGCACAGGTTTCAGCAAACGGCAAACTAAGACGGTCATTTGATATTTCGTATTATGGAAAGCATCCTTGGCTTGAGTACTCAGTTAAGGAAAATTCGGTTTTCTGTTTCTGCTGCAGACACTTTGGCGGCACGTCAACCCTTCGCGGACAGAGATACGGGGCGAGGCTTTTCATCGAGACCGGCGTTAGAAGATGTAAGGACATCTCAAGTGTTCTAGAAGAGCATGCGAAAAGTGACCGTCACAGGGACAGTGCAGTTTCGTGGACGAAGTTCAAAGCTATACAAGCCAAGGAGATGCGACCCATCGCATATGTTTTGTCAACGGACAGGCATAAGGAGATGAATGAAAACAGGGAACACGTAAAGGCTTTACTGAAAGTAACGACCCTACTGGGGCGACTGGGTACAGCCTTTCGCGGCCTTGATGAGACTGAATCTTCGGCAAACAAAGGAAATTTCGTCGAAACTTGCAATCTTCTCGCCGAGTATTCTCCCACGCTTTTCAACAAGCTACAAAGACGATACGACCACTATACGTCCCACGAATACCAGAACGATCTAATTTCAGTTACCGGATCTAGGCTTCTGTCTACAATAGTGCAAGAAGTTAAGCGTGCCAAATACTTTGCTGTTCTTGTCGACGAAACAAAAGATAATTCGAAGAAAGAACAGCTCGCCATTCTTCTGAGGTACTTCGACGAGGGAAAAGTACGAGAAAGACCAATAGGATGCTACCATATGAAAAGCCTGGATGCTGAGAGTTTAGCCAGCTTCATTCACGACACAGTGGCGAAACTTGGTCTCGACTGGAACTATTGTGTTGCTCAGTGCTACGACGGAGCAAGCGTGATGAGCGGGCCCTTCTCTGGTGTTCAAGCGCGACTGAGAGCGAAAGCGCCTCAAGCAATACACATTCAATGCCATGCGCATAGACTAAATTTGGTCATTGCAAACTGCGTTGAAGATGTTGGGACTGTTGGCTCATTTTTTTCGTTAGTCCAAAATCTGTACATGTTCATTTCCAACAGCAACACCAGACATCAGCTTTTTGTCGAGTCCCAAAAGGCTACTCAACTGCTAGTCCTTGAATTAGAAAGGAGTGCTGCGACAAGATGGTCATACTGGTATGGATCAATATCGAAGATAAGACTCCGATATGAATGTGTTCTGGCTGTACTGTCTGCAGTCAGCGAGGGAGCTGATAGTGAAGCTCGAGCAGAAGCAGCTGGGCTCCAGAGAAAAATGGAATCTTTCACAGTTATATTCCAGTTGCTCTGTATGGAAGCAATTCTGAGGACCACAAACTCCCTTTCTGAGCAGCTTCAGGCAGTTGATCTGGTAATATCTAAGTCCCGCACCTTGATTCAAGTAACAAGGAAGGAAATAGCTGAACTGGGCTCTGACACTTCATTTGCATCGCTTTTGGAGAAGGCAAAAGAGTTTGCTGAAGGTCTTGAAATTGAAGTACCTGACGTGAATGGACCCGCGACCGGATCCTCCTGTGCGGGTCAGAAGGGACGACCTAGAAGAACCCAAAAAATTATCAAACACCTGAAAGAATTCATGACCACTTCGACGTTAGGAAAAAACTTTGTTGAATGCGACAATAGAGCTCCAACTCTAGCGGAAGAACTGAAAAGAGAATACCTGGAGACTGTAGATCGTCTGATTGCGGAATTCGACAGACGGTTTACAGATAACCTTCCAGTACTTAGTACACTCGAAGCTCTGGACCCCAGCTCTACCAAGTTCATGGATGCAGGGCTCCTCAAGCAATTCTCTGAACTTTATTCTGAAATGGACATTGACCAGATTCTTCTGGAGGCCCAAGCTGGTATTGCCAAGCGGTTTTGCTCGAGGAGGAGGCAAAGCCGAAGAACTTCATGGACGTCATCGATAATATCGAGACACTTCCAGTGGCCTATTCAGAAATTATCAAAGTTCTTCATATTGCTGCCACACTTCCTGTCACGACAGCCAGCAATAAACGCTTGTTTTCTGGGCTGGAAATAGTGAAGAACTATCTGCGCTCGACCACAGGAGACGATCGTCTTAGTCACCTGCTTTTGATCTTTGCAGAGAAGGATTTAGTTAAAAACTTGGATTTCGACCCGCTTGTTGACGACTTTGCGAAGATGAAACCACGACGGTTCCCCTTGTTGCCTTGAGTGTTCACTGATCTGTTTCAAAATTTTGTTGTATTTTTTGATTTTGTAAATATACTTGATCGAGCAAAGTTTTGCATCGTCATAGCCAGAGCGTGACTCCGACTTTGACTAAAGTATTTACTGTAAGCAGCGAGCTGAAGAATTCGGCTACAGAATATATTTAGTCAAAGCGTAAGTTTCTACAGAGGTTCGGCTTTCGTCAAGTTATAGGTTCGGATAAGTGGAAGATTCCCAAACGGCTGGTTTTTTTTTAACATCGCACATACAATTTCCGCTTTCTTCAGATATCTGGCCTTTTCCCAACCTATGGCATAAGAGCGAAAGAAGGAAAGGCAAAGCAATTGAGATGATTTCCTTAATTTTACGGTAACTCCCACGGAAGGCGTTTTTTTTTTCGGATAAAGCTAGAGAAAATTTTTTTTATACAAGCCTGCTTCGGGGCCCATGTCGATTGCTTGCCCACCCTAAGGTTTGGCTGAAATGGCGACTCTGCCACACTTGGAAAATTTTTGCCGCGCTTGGCACGCGCCACCTGGTGTAAGTGATTTCTGAAAGTTGGTGCTTCTTTGATACTAATGTGTAGTATTTCATAGTTATACGTCAACCCTTAAGAAGAAGCGAACAATCTTCCCGGGGAAGAAAAATGTACACAAAAAAACTTATGCACCAATAGGTGCCCAAAAAACTTCTCCGTCCCAAAACTTGCACAAGTGTCTTTATGTAGAAATTTCAAATTCTGAAGGGAAGTTCTGTGGACCACACTGGCACGGGGCAACAATTTCTATACATATATTTAACTACGTGTTTAATATTGGTAATGAGAGACCGTCCCCCTTTTAATTGAAGAAAATTTCGAGTAAAAGATCACACAATTAGATAGGTTTGTGTACCTCTACACCGTGGACTTGTAATAGGGGCAACTTCTTCTTCTCCAAAAATTGCCCGTATATCCCTCCCCCCCTAGAAAATAGAGAAAACTATAATAGAGTTGCTAAAAGGAAAATAGGGCTGTTTTAAAGGATAGCAACCTTGATGAAAATTGTACCGTTAGGCTCAGTAATTCTGATTACTATTATCTAGGTTACAGGTACACAATTCTTCCTTCCCAGCAGGGAAGGAGGAATTTGGGAAAGTATGTTGAAGAGGGGATTGGTAGTGGATACTGAGTGGAAAAATGTGCATAAAGCAGTGAAATTGTGTAAAAAATGTAGAGAACTTGCGTTAATATCGTTAAAATGTAGATGCATTACGCATGTAATGCATCTAACACGAATATGTAAAGTATGCCTATGATGTGTCTAGATTTTGTTCATCCTGAATATGAGGAGAAGATTCCTTCATTATTTTGACAAAAATATATTGGGATTTGTGAAGTAGTAAAAAACAATTTACGCGAAAGATTTGCTTTTCAAAAATTAGACCCTTCATTGCAAAGTCATCCGAATCTTCCCTAAAGGTTTAGTCGTCGAAAATAAAGATCGTTGATATTTTTTTTTGGGGGGGGGGAGGGGAGGAATGTTACATAAATTACACTATGTTCTGCTACGAACCACCCAACAGAGTTTGTTAAATTTTAAAATTTCTTGGTGTATCATATTCAGGGACTTCCAGGAGAAAGAGCCACTCGTATCACTAGGTTGGGAGTGACATTTTCCAGTTTGCGTACCACTGTGCACCACCCTCATTTTCTACCTAACCGAATATGAATTCCCAGCTGTAGTTGCTCAAAACAAGATGGAAAATATGTTTTAGTTCTGCATGTCGATCTATAGTTGGTTAATTGCACTAATTAGCGTAATTAGCGTAATATAGTGCGTGTGCCGTCCCTTCGGACTTTAAATTGGTACCTGATGCGTGGTACATACCCGATGAACAAATTTGAATAGAATTTTGGTCCCAGAAATTACCTTTACAAAAACATTACTGGTATCTGCTCAGTAACACGGGTGCCTTCAAAAAGACTCATTCCAAGTTTGCTTTTAATATCTTGTTTGCTCAACATGTCAGTCAACTTGCTGTTTTCAAAGCATAATTTACGTCAAGCATGTTTTGAATTGTCTGCGAAATCGATCTTGATGTCTGTCGCCTTTTTTGAAATCCCTAAATTGGATTTGGAAGACTCTTGTTAAAGGAAAGGATTCCTTGGCGGTTTTTAAATTTTCTTGTCTATTATTAAGACAGAGAATTCTTTTACCTTGCTACATAAAAATTGGAAACTAAAACAAATGAAAGCGGCCATTTTTTTAGGAGTCAAGAATTTTCTTAAGGCGAAGAATGTAGCAAACTTTTTTTTAAGCCATTGTAAAGACGCGTGTCCCTTTCTTAGCATATTCATTTACGAGCTTCTGAGGCTTAGAGAGCATAGTTTTGGCGACGCCATTTTAGTTTTGTGGGAGTTGGGGGCAAGTGATGCCTCTTCAGGTCTATACTATGTACTGATATTCCTAAGTTAAAAGTTTTTGTGGGGCTCGGGCTTGAAAGTTCCTGGGGTATTTCTCTAAAGGTTTGGTTGTGTTGTGGACCCCACAAATAGTATCCCTGGTACATAAGAAGAAGAAGAAACTGAGGTTGGTTCAGTTTTTTAGATAATTTGAATTGTATAATAAAAGTAATCGATACAATGACCTGTGAAAAACTGTGGAGAGCTTATAAATTGGCCTTTATTTTCTGCAGGCTATCAAAGGATCTCCTTAAGGAAAATCATGTTTTGCGTCTGAATCGTAGCTTGAGTAAAGCGCTAGCTCTCTCGGGTTTCTAAAAATGTGTAGGAAAGTATCGGGAGTAAGCTTATTTGAGCTAAAATAAGTTCAAATAAACTAGTTCCATAGAACAAATAAAATAAGTTACAAATAATAAAATAAGTTCTATAGATAGCCTATATGCTGTATAAACGGCAAACTAGCGATTTTTGTTCGTTTAAAGTTTCAACTACGCTCTGTATTTCTATCAGAAACGCTTGTTTCTAATTAAATTTACAGCCATTGTCAGCTGGTCTCCGATGCTCACAAGGAAGTATATGTTTTCTTTATCAGTTGTCTGATAGGCTCTTTGGTTAGTCGTATTGTAATTTTTCTAATGCGATTTTAAATTCTCGTTTCCTGTGGGCTAGAGTTCGTTCTTTACCACGTTGCCCCTAAGGGGACAGCCATGATTTACAGGGAAATAATAAGCCAGTCAGGAGCATTAGCATGTTCTCCTTAACTTTATTGAATAAGGATCTTTAATCCGAAGAAAAATATGTGAATTTTGAGGGGGTGGGGTTTAGAGTTCAGGTTGCGAGAGTAAGTTTGAAGTTAATGTCAAGAAGACTTAAGTTACCTTAATTGGGAATAAGCGAGGATGAAAAAATTATGTTTCGTACCGAGAAAGCTACCGAGTGGAATTCTTCGTGCACCTAGTGTTGGCATCAACTTGGAAGGGTTATGGGACATCTGTATTCCCCTTGGATTAAAAAAAAACACCTGTTCTGGGGTATTTTCCTTGGAAAATACCTTTTTTGTTGTTTCCATTGAAAAAAAAATGATGAATTTGTCGTTCCTAGATTAAAAAAATAGATTTTGATCCCACCGCCAAATTTTCGTAAATAGACGCCACTGCCACCTGCATTATTATTAAGAAAGGTATGTGCAATGTAGAGTTAAGTGTGTAAATAGCCAAGGCGTAGGTTTTTTGTTCGCACTTGAAAAAGTTCTGAAGAACAGGAAGATAAGTCTTATAACAACAACTAAGATGTTAGAAACCATGGCCATTACAGTCGTCGGCTAGGGTCCTAAAACGTGGGCGCTTTGGGGAGTCGAAGAACATATGCTAGCTGCTTTCCAGATGATTTGTCTTTGGATAGAATCAAGGGGGGCTATGGGGTTTAAACCCTCTCCCCCGAAATGTTTGTCCGACTTGTAAAAACGTAATAGAAATGAATATAAACTAATTTTTGATTCGTTTTTTTAAACTATTTTTTTGTAAACCCCCGAAAAATAATCCTGGATACGTCCCTGGATATAATTAAGCACTCATTTGAGCGAAAAAAGTTTGGGCTAAATGAAAACCCAGATAATCTCGAATGGTGTATGAAAGGTCAAAAAGAAATATTTAAAAGAATTATAAATTTTATGGGAGGATTCAAGAAAGACGCTATGAACGAGTTAGGAGGAGGAGTTTACGCAGTGGGGAGGAGTCTTTGATCCCTATCAGCTTTATGCAATGACGACTTATCAGAAGTAGGCTAATAGTAATAATTTTTTGGTTTTGAGTTTCTTATTATTTTCATTTTAACCTGATGGCTAGAGAATTCTGCCTCCTGTTGCCCCTCCTCAGTAGCTCCCGAGGCTCTTTTTTTAGGGGGCGATCTTAGTCAATTTTACTGAATCGCTACCTGATTTATGCCGAATTTTCTGCAGAAATCAAGAATTTTGCTAAATTTCGGCCGATTTTGAAAAATTTATGCCGAAATTTTTGCCTTTGGCGAAAATTTTACCGAATGTCAAAAAAGTTGGGGAGGGGGGTGCGCCCCTCCTAAGGACGCCCCTGCCCCTCCTTCTGGCTGCTTCTAAGGCAGGATGATTTGAGACTGTTCGTAAATATGCCAAAAATTTAACTCTTATTTCGCTGTTTTATGATCAACTTAATGATGGTTCATTCACAAATTGCATTATTCATATTCATAAATACGAAATAAATTATTGAAGAATTTTAACTATCAAAACAATAATATTGCCTTATTTGCCTATCAGTAATAGAGTACGCTGATTAATTTTCTAAATACTTTCGATAGGCCAATGTTTACTTAGCGGGTTGAGAGCTACATCAATCTAGGTGTTTTATTAATTCTCCAAAAAGGATTTCTATGGTTTTTGCGTCCTTTCAGGTAATAAATCAGTCAAGAAGTGTAGCATAACGGAGCAAGAGAACGCCTTCATTTAAATATATGTGAATACAACCTTAAAACACAATGAATGGGTGGTGCAACATTTTGAAATGCTGTAAATCCAAAATTATTGTCCCTGTTAGAGTTGAAAAAGTACACAAAATGCAAATATGTAAAGATAAAAAAAAATCTTTTTAAGAACGCGCTTGATCTTATATGTCATTTAACCCTATAAAATTGCAATAAAAAATTATATAGAACTTTTCATACACTTTACGGCCATGATTGTTAATATTGTATTTTTAAAATTATTTTATTTGAAGTACCAACGGATAATGTTTTGTAATAGCGAGTCATATTGTATGGAATATGACGCCTGAATCAGCTCGAACGTACTGTTAACGGCTGTTAAAAAAAATTAAAAAATTTTTTTATTCTTAGAAGTTATTTTTTTATTTAATCTTTGTATTGTCTTTTTTTACAAGATTCATTGGAACCTGTTTAATCTATTTAATTTATTTAATCTGTCTAATATGTTTAATATTTGTGTTCTATAATTTGTTTTGCTCTTCTCTCTGTAAGCGATTTTTTTTAGCTAGTGATTCGTGTGGCTTCCCCTTTTTTACTAGCCAAAGAGCCTTTGGGGGAATAATGTAGTGTATTATTGTATGTGCATTTCGTCATGAATAAATCTTCTCTTACTTTTTAAACAATTTGCGGCCTGGTTTTCAATACTGTGTTTTTTAACACTTTTATTTGAAATATCAGTGACAGTACAAATGAAATATGATTGTTTGAACTATCATACATATGTTAAAACTTAGAAAAACTGGGAATTGAATTTTAATGGAAATCCGTGTGCATGTAGTGTTTGGTATATGGTAAAATTTCCTCATGTAAGGAATGGCTTACGTCAAATCATATCTGCACCCAGGGGGGGATGGACCCCCTCACTAAGATTGGTTTGAACAATTGCCCTCTGGAGAAATCGGAAATATTGGCCCAAAAATGTACATTTTTCTGATTTTGGGTCCCTCCACTGTCATCGCTATGCACACTGAGTAAGCTCGGCTAAGAGACGATGCATCACCCCCTGTGCTCGTTAGACTTCTCGCTGTCAGTGCCTCAACGCTCAAATGCTTTGTCAGTACCTCAAACGCTCTTTAAGTACCTAAATGCTGTCTTAATCGAATAGGAAATACCTTTTTATTGCAGGTATTTTTTAATAAAATATGCTTTTTAATAAAATACCTTTTTATTTATAATCGAATAGGGAATACTTTATTTGAAATACCAGCGACAATGCAAAATGAATCTGATTGTTTGAACCCGCTAAGCAGTGACTCATAGAATCGTACATATTAAAATTAAAAAAAAAAAAAAATTAAAATAAACAATTCTATTTAAAAATTTAGAAAAATTGGGTATTGAATTTTTAATTGTAGATCTGGGGCTTTTCATTATATTAGAAAATGGCTTATTTAGGGAATAAAACTTTCAGGGATGGATTTAGACACAAATTAATACCCTGGAAAGGTGTTATCAAGCTCAAAAGTTCGCAAAAAAAAAAAAAAATAAAATAAAAAATAAAAAAAAAAAAAACCGCCAAACCCAGATAGGGCAAATGCCTTCTTTTTACACAAGTGCCAGTTTCCACTCTTACCAGTTCCGCATCCTCTTTTATGATGAGCATACAGTAATGGAAGACTGGCTCGAGGGGTCACTGACATAAAATCACATACACCAGGTGACGCAGGTGAAAGTGTGTGCGGGGATTGTGCCACACATGGTGGAAATTTGCCAAGCGTGAAGGAACTCCGTGGTGCACTTAGCGCTTTGATAAGTACACCAGGTGACGGAAAGTAGTTGACCCCTCAAACTCCCTATCCTTAACATCTAAAAAAGGCAACCGATCTCTCACTGCCACAGGTCTAGGTAGCCTTCGGGCTCTGGTATGCATGCCATACATGGCACGTCAAATCTCTGTTGCCATGCATTTTACAAAATAACTAATATTGATGTGAAAAAATATATGAAACTACTACTACCACTAACAACTCACTACAGCACGAAGCTGCCTGAGGCCAACACAGTTACGCGCGCTCCTCCTTCATCCAAATCAATTCAAAGCCTCCCACTTTACACCGTCCCAGGAAGTAATTCCCATTAATTCTTCCCTAACGATATCCTCCCACCCCGTTGGGGACGACCTACTTTCCGTTTGGCCCTAGAAAATTACCCACAAGGACAATCTGGCTCAAATGATATGTGAAAGCTTAAATAACACATTTGAATCTTAAAAAAATTCCACGTAAATTCTCAAATTTGTTGGCCATTAGTGTACAGTAGTAAAAAGGTTCCCCGCCCCTGGGTTATTGTATTGCACAGCGTTTTTGCTGTTTGATTTCAGCTCAACCTACCCGTCCAAATATTTACGATAGTTTCGCCTCCTAAATACAACACCTTCTTTTCTGCTGTCATATCTCACGTTGAAATGGTGTTTATTGCATATTCAGAGAATAGTTTCTTATTATGGTAATAATCACTAGTTTTAATGCATATTGAGCGATAGGTTTAGTAACAATTTATTTTCTGAACACTCCTTATTCGGATGTTACCTATGTCTGGTTTTTACTACAATTAGATCGTGTTACCAGACTAGGTGTTTTAGCCTTTTCATCTTTGATTATCTGATCTAGAAACAAGACTATTCTCGCTTATCGTTTCCTGGATAATGACTTTTTTTTATCTGTTTCGCTTTTCCTATTAATTTATGTCACTAGCGGATACCTGGCGGGGCTATAGGCTGTATGTTAAGTAGAACCTTGTGTAGAATAGTAATAGCATCGCAGCAAATTGCCATATGTTTCGAAGGACGGGGGTGGTTGGTTTGAAAATAATGTTGGTACTTGTGCACTATACGGGCCAATCGCTAAATACTGTATCAAGGAAACGAGAGACGAAACCTGCCAAACGGATATTTGCTATAGAGAAATAGAATACAAAGCGTGATTTTCATTGCATTTACGATATTTAAACCGTTGTTTTTTTGGGGTTTAGGGGGGGGGGGGCAAAAGGTAACTAGGTTAGGTTAGGCTACGTATTTAATATATGCTATGATTTACCGTCCCCTCCCCCCTAATGTGCAAATATTTAGCCCAAATTTGTTTCTAAACTATTATATATTCATCCTATTTTATTATATTTCATTAGTATTAACCAAACTTGACTTCTTTTGTGGGCCCGTATAATGCACAAGTACCATAATGTTGTGTAAACCAAAAAAGAGCCATATTTTGTGAGAACATTTAAAGACTGCCTATTTCTGTTTATTTATTGGTCTTCCGTCGGTGGAGGGGGTCCACTTTCTTCCTCTTTGTGGGTTTATTTTTCGAGGAGGATCCCTTTATCTGGTTAGTTGTTATTTTTTTGGTTACACCTTGGCTAATTAATCCTATCATATTGCATAAGGTCCGTAAGAATTTAGGCTTCTTTTTGGTTGGTGGATTATTTGAGGTTGACCAATCGTAGATCATTTTTAATTCGGTACTTACATGTTATAGCTATCACACTTTGTTCTTGATCTGTAATTAAATAAAAAAAAACTAGTTTTTTTTAACTGAAAGTAAGGAACGACGTTAAAACTTAAAACGAACAGAAATTATTCCGTATATGAAAGGGGCTATCCCCTCCTCAACGCCTCGCTCTTTACACTAAAGTTTTTTAATGTTTAAAAAAATAGAGTTGTGAGAAAGTCAAACTTTAGCGTTGAATCGTGAGATTCTATAGTACTTAGTTCTACTTTAAGTTTAGAAAACAAATTTTAACACCAAGTTTTGCTTTTCTTTATCGAAACTCCGATCCTGCGATCTGGGATATGTTTCTCCCAATCGGCTGCCATGGGACATTTTCTCCCTTGGTGGAGACATGATCCTTCGCTGATTAAGGAATGACGTGAAGCATTGGAAAACAGGGATTTCATTGAAATGAAACTACTGCAGGCCATAGCATGACCATACACCCACCTATCCTTGGCGTTGGCGTATTTTTTTTTTCCTGTGTGTGCCTATAAAAACAGAAATCTGAACTACTCTGTTATAGCCACGTAGTTTTTTGGTGGAGCATAGTAAACAATCGTAAATCGTCATTTGAGATAATTCATGTTTTGACAAAGTAGGCTGTCAAAAGTTTGTGCATAGTTTTTGTGCAACTCATCGCGTTGCTGGCGCCGATTTTATGTTCACATACCAGACAAGTTGAAAGATTTAAAATATGCAGGTGAAGGTTACCATCTTTTGAGAATGATAATTCTAGGGAAATGAATCAATCTTGTGTATTCCCAGTGGTGTCAAAAATCTAAATTTTTCAGCAATAAAATAACTTGTCCTTTTTTGGTATGGTTGTGTTTTATCAAAATGTCACATGGGAAGCAGTCGAACGAGAAATTGAGATTAACCTTTTAAATAAACTATGCAACTAATGCTTCGGCCAGATCAAAGATATGTACTTAGCCACATATTTGGCTCCTTTAAGACGGATGCCTTTAACATGGTCACCGCCAGATTGAACTGTTTGTGGTATCAAATGTGTAAGACGTTACTACTACTCATTAGCACCACTGGGAAATTTTTTTGGGTAGGGGGATAGGTTTTACCTGAAGATTTGTTTTTATCAAGGCTTGAATGGGATTGTTTCTGATTTTCCTGATTTTAGGTACTTTTCAGTTTTGTTTCCGAGGGGCTGGGCATTGCTCTCCCAATATCCCATGTCAGTGTTCCATCTACTACTACTGCTAACACTTATGACAGCACCAATCCACCAGAGGCCAAAATAGCCGTGCAAGCTCGTGCACCCCCCCCCCCACCCCAACCTATTTTCATGTCCCACCCAACCTCTCTTATGTCCTCCCACCAAGCTCATGTTTTCTCAAATCCCTCCTTGTGACATCGTCCCACCACATTAAAGGACTGCCTTTTGGTTTGGCCACAAATACATGGCCATAAAGTACGATCTTTGGCAGTTTATCCTCCTTTATTCGTAAAACCTGACCTAAGTATCTTAATCTCATTTTTATTACAGCCCTAGAGAGTGGAGCCGACCCACATTTTCGGTCAGCTTATTGTAGACTCTGCTGCGGTCGTTAAAACGAGCACCCAAAACTATCTATAGACAATTTATCTGGGGACTACCTACTATAGTCGTTGGTGTCAACTGCAGGGTTGCCAACTGCTGATGTCAAAAAGGAGTGCAAATCAAGGCCAAAAAAGAGTGATTTTTGCTCAAAAAGAGTGCAAAAAACATTTTCAATCGCATGGCTGTCACTGCTTGCGCATCACCTGACGTATAAAAGAGTGCATTTCAAATGAAAAGTGTGCAAGTTGGTTGCCAATTGCTGACGTTCAAAGTGAATGAAAATTAATACCCAAATAGAGTGATTTTCACTCTTCCGTATTCCGTCTGAGGCAAAAAAGAGTGCATTTCACACGAAAAGTGTGCAAGTTGGCAACCCTGGGCAACTATCAACTACGGGTGGGCTTAAGGTTAAGACCTGCTGTTGCTAGTTATTAGGTTTAACCGGGTGAGTACCGTAACTCCGTAAGCTCTGGGTACCTGGAGAAATCTGGGGGGGGGGGCGGGGGTAAACATGAAGGGTGTGCGAAAGCAAAGGATGGCTGGCTCCTCCCTCCATTGCACTTGGAACGGAGATCAGCACCGTCGGTAGGGATTGTAATATCCAATGCCGTATTCTTTACCTTTACCTTTCACCTACCGTAGTATATAGCTTCTGTAGCCTTTGAAAAAGCCCACGTTTCAGAGCCATACTTTACTCCTTCATTTCTGTGAATTTTATTATCCGAATCTTAGATGGAAGACTCGTCATCCTGTTCTTCCAAATTTTTTAAGCATCCTGTGTTTTTTTTTTTTTTTTTTTTTGTTAATTCATTCTGAATTTTATTTAATATAAAGTCGCCTTATTCAATATCCGTTTTGCATAAAACCACAAAGACCATTCGAAGAGTGAAAAAGGAATTATTCTCCTAGTATTCCCGTGTTAAAAAGTCTGCTCTAATTCCATTGGTTTATTTTTATGGCGTATTCTCGCAAGCCAATTACATTATTTCATATTTCTAGGGAGAAAAATGCCTTTTTAACATCTGGTTAACTAATGCTGAGGACAGCATAAACATTAAACAGTAGCAAAAATTCCTATACTCTCCACTAAAGATTACTGGTACACATGATTCAGACAGCTTTCTTCATGGCTCCACTTTCTTTAATATTTATGCTGTGGCAGCAACTGAAACTATTGCTGTGACGCAGAAAAGGAAACTTCCCTTTCTGCGTGCTGTGATGTGTCCCATTTCTGAACCAAATTTTCGCTACTGTTTAATATTTATGCTGTGATGCTGAGTGACAAATCTAGATTGACAAGATAATGCAACTTCTGAAGAGATAAATAACTCCGCCTTTTTAAAACTTGATTGGTTCTTTTGCAAAAAATATTAAGCCAATAAAAAGAAGCCCTCTGTTTCTATGTGTTAACACTTGATAAGCTGGATTAAATTCTCTTATTTCCAATCGGGTTTGCCTAAAACAACAAAGACCATCTGTCGCCTTCATAATTTATGGCAATGTCCTCAAAATGAAAAGTTCTGATGTAAATATGCAAAAACTCTCTCCGTAAAAAATGGAAATGCATGAAAAGGAGACGTATTAAATAAGAAAAAATGAGAGATTTAAAAAATAGCACAAAAGAGAAATTAAAAAAGAGAACCAAAGAGAAAAGAGAAGTTTCTGTCCTATTTCCTATGTTTCTGTTCTAGGAATTGTGATTTAATTTCATTGGATTTTCTCTAGTTCAACGTGGGTGCTTCAAAAGACTGAGGAAATATATTAAACGTTTTCCCAAGGAATTGTCGAAGCATATTTTTTGGTAATCGCTTGACTTGCCGTATATCAAGAGGAGGTTTTAGGAGGAGGGATCAAAGGGGATACATGCCCGGGGTGCAGAAATTTTAGGGGTGCAAAATTTCAAATGAATAATTTAACGGTTTTAATCATTTTGAAACTTTATTTTTACTAAAACTAAGTAGAGAGCCCAATTAATAAATTAATGTAACTAATAAATTATAAATTAACGAATTAAATAAAAATAACAAATAAAAATAAATTAAAAAAACAGTAAATGATAATTTTTTTGATAATAATTAAATTAATTAAATTAAAATAATTAATAATAGTTAAATACTTTAAATAACAAATTAAAATAATAAAAAATAAATTACTAATCAATGAATAAGTTGAAAAAAAATGTTAATAAGTTAAATTTTGTTAATTTTTAGGAAAATATTATGGGAGACAGAGGGGGGGGGGTGTCACTAGTGAAGATTTTGTCCCGGGTGCAAGAGAGGCCAGAATCCCCACTACGTATATCAGACAGTAAACTGAACGAAAATTGAGGTTTCATACTGCGAAATGTGGAACCCTCATGTAATGAAAGAAAGCTTATTATGGCTGGGCACGTTCTCAGATTAAGTAGGCCTATAATAGGTTGCCAAAGATCTTTTGGCCATCTATATGGGCTGAACGAAAAGCTGGTTGTCCTTCGATGGGGCGGAACGAGGTCATTAAAAATGATTTAAAAGGAATTGGAACTACTCGGGAGGGAGTACAGAGTGAAGCTTTGGATTTAATCGGGTAGAAAGAGAAACGTACGCAGCTGCATTGCCTACAGTCGGCCTGTTGCTACAGTTAGTTGTTAGTACCAGTATTAGTAGCGGTACTTATATATTATAGCGATCCCACTCAAGAAGTGACGTTAGGTTAATCCTAATGAAATATACCAAAACAGGATGAAAATATAATACTTTATTAACAAAGTTATAAAAACTACAGAAGAGAATTATGGAAAGCATGCCGCACAGAACGTATTATGCTAAATACCTAACTTAATCATTTCTATATATTAAATACTTCATAAAAATATACCTATGTCGTAGTTTTTCTTAATGAGACTAAGGTAATTACAAGCTACTGCTGGCAGACAAACCGGTTTTTCTCCGATCTTACAGATCAAAACTCTTGAGTGGGGTCGCTATAATACATACATATCTTAGTAGCAGTAGCGGTGATAGTACAGTGGTAGTGGGAGGAGGAGTAATAGTAGCAGTAGCAGAAAGAGGGAGTTAGGGGCAGATCCAGGATTTTTTAGGCGGGGGCGCAAAATAGGTTGATCCGATAAACTTGCGTCAGGAGCAAGTTCTTTAACGTAATATTGCGTTAATTCTGTAAATTATACTACTTTAGACTATGTTAGGGGGCGCGCGCCCCCCTCGCCCCTCCCCCTGGATCCGCCGCTGGAGGGAGTGGTAAAAGGAACTTAAAACCTGATTTTACTTTAGCATGAAATTTTAGCGTAGAAAGTAGGAAGAACGTAAGTAGACGTAAAGTTTAACATAAGTAGAAAAAACAGAAATTTTTTTTTAGTCATAACATTTTTTACAACTAAAATCTCTTTTTTTCTATTGTTGCAATACCCCTTGTGGATCATATTAAAGCAAGGTTTTATGAAAATAGGCACATTGTTTTTGGTCTTTTTTTTCTCCGGTTTGGAAAAATTTCTACGGCGAACTTTGCGGCAGCCCTGGTCAAAGTTCTGAAGCGAATCAGAAACAGATTCTCGCCTCAGCTTGTACAATGTTAGGCTATGGTTGTATACACAAAACAGTTAATTTGATTTTTTGTGGAGGAGGGTGTTTTTCTGAGGCGGGTATGAATATGAAAAAAATATATAAAAAACTTATTATTCCTTAGTAACAATACAAGAAAAAATAAATATGTAAAAAAACCGTAAAAAACGAGATTTTGGGAAGGGTGAGAAAGCAAGCTTAGACCTTTGCACCTTTGTAATAACGTTCTTACTTTTCCAAGTTGCTTTACTCTTTCAAATGCTGTATTTTTTGGACTTGAATTTTATCCAAAAAAATAAAATAAACATACACTATTGCAACATCCTAAGAGAAAGTATAGCCTTCTAAATTTGACTTGGGAACTTCATCAACTTATTCTTAGAAAATGAGCTAAAGGAACAGCATTTTTCCAACCTATAATTTGCACCCGAAAACAAATTGCTCAATCTATCGTCGATGTTCTGACACATTTGTCAAACGTTCTTTCAGGAAAAAATGATCATGGAAAAACTGAGTAGTGTCCCACTCTACTAATGGCGTATTTGAAATTAGGATGACATCAATGATGGATTGTAAAAATAAAATATTGAGCAACTATGAATGTAAGAACAGGATGAAAAAACCGCCTTTTTAACTTTTTCTCTTATTTGAAAAAAAAAGATTAGAAATGCTTGTTTTCCAGACAAAATTGTATCAGTTGTTTTTGTCGGCTTTGAGACCGTTTTGTCTGCGTGATTGAACTTCTGATGATTCTGAACTGCATTTCTATTTAATTCCTAAAAATTTAGTGGTTGTCATTGACGCTTCTTAATGACTCTCAGAACCCGAAATGTTTTCTTTCCTTTTTTTCGTTCTTCTCTGAAAATTTTTGGTTTGTAGCATAAAGCCTTTTGAATGTCACAGCCGTGAAAAGATTCTTGAATGATTTGCATATACACAATTATAATTGGCTGGAGTTGACTGAGCTTTTTCTAGGGTTGACTGTTTTTTTTTTTTTCAGGGTCTACTTAATTTTTGTTCCCCCAGAATCAAGAAAAATCTGCTCAGTATCAACAAAGGGGATTACATGGGGTTGGAAAAAGGCTATAAAGGGTTGTCACTGACATTAGAGAGTAATTTTGTCGAGAAGGGGGGGGAGGCTGTGGAAAAAATCTAGCCATATGCTCACATGCTCCAGATTTGTCCCCAAACCTCCTTTGGATCAGCCTTTTTGGGGCATTCCTATCTTCCTCCTCTTCTATGCAAGCGTGTCTAAGCATATTTCCCTTCTCAAACTGAGTTTTGGCACCCAGTTAAGTATACTGTGTAGTCAAGAGGAATATTGATTCCAGTGTGCAAAGGAATGTTTTATAGCCATCTAATCGCTTCAGCATCCATTGCCTGCTAATGGGTTTATATAAGGTATAGGCACGTACGTTGAGAGAAAATCTTTGTGCCCTACCCCTTCCCGGTGATCAAGGTTTTTATTATTTGTCAAATATTTCGATAGTAAAAAAATTTCGCTGTGAAAGAGGAAGAAAAAACTTCCAGGTATCTATTTAAAGCTAAGTTGTGAGTGAAGGTGGTACATCCTATTAAGTATAAAAGAGCAGCCATACTTGCACCTTTGTTAGAAAGAGTAACATTCTTGCAACTGTGAAATGCAGTAAAAGAGAAAGACAAATGGTCCAGGTATCGTTTCAAAGCTGAGTTTTAACAGAAAGAAGAGAAATTTTCAAAGAGTAAACGACCAAGTGATGTCGCCATCTGAATTCCAGGTCCTCAATCCTGGCTCACGTGTCTGATGGTATCTCTGAACTGGCAGTGAAAACAGTAGACATCGTTACAACCCATTGCTGCAAACACAAAATCCATCTGATGTCGTTTTAAATTTGAGTTCTCAGCGAAGGTGATACATTATAATAAAGGTAAAAGAACAGCTGTACTTGCACCTCAGAACCGTTTAAAAAAGAAAGAAAAAATCGTCATGTCGTTTTAAAGCTGAGTTTGGACAGACGATGGCAAATTCTATCAAGCACAAACGACCAAGCGATGTCACCATCTGAATTCCCGTTCATGTGTCTGATTGTATGTCGAAACGGGCAGCGGAGTTAAATAGACCAGCTATGCTTACATTACAGACTGCAGTGAAAAAGAAAGAAAAAATCGGTCAGAGGTCGTTTTGATTCTGAGTTTTTTTTCAG
>JAQQPU010001210.1:13021-28114 GCA_029168905.1 Artemia sp. Kazakhstan ARC1039 | reverse complement strand
TTAAAAACCGAGTAAACCACAAAGCGATATCACCTTCTGAATTCCCGCTCATGTGTCTGGTTATTTGTCAAATATTTCCATATAGGGATTTCAGAGACTCGGGTCTGTATCAGTGGCTGATCCAGAGGGGGGCGTGCGCCCCCTAATGTAGTCTAAACTAGTGTAATTTACTTATTTAACGCAGGTTTGCTTTAATCAAACTTGCTCCTAGCGCAAGTTTATCGGATCAACCTATTGTGTGCCCCCCACCCCCTAAAAAAAAATGCTGGATCCGCCCCTGGTCTGTGTCCCTATGTTCCCGAATTTTTAAGGACACTTTGGGCAGTTGGCAAGGATGTTCGTGATAGTGTTGGGGGAACACGCAATGCACGTAAAGCTATCCTGCGACGACTACCACTTACTATGATGAGTAATGATAACATACATTTTGCAGCTCTGTTCATAAAGGGAATTTGTAGTAGCACTAATTATACATTCTACTTGTGTAGAATGTGAATTTGCAAGGAGCAAATATTTGGCGCTCTGTATTGCTAATTATTTGAATTAAATTCAAGTTAAGACATTGTTCCTTCCTCGACCGGTTTCTCGATAATCATTTGGTGTTACATAAAAATATAAGAGTTATGACAGTCCAAGGGGGTATATACTGCCTATCATGGATGTACACGACTTTCTGCCTTGGACCATGCCTAACGTGGTTCTCCGTCTAATCCCTGGCCCAGTGCCTCTGGTCTATGCTAAAAGAACTAATCCGTAAGGTTTTAAAACTGTCCTGAATTGTTTCACTTTCCTTGTCTAGGAATCTTATCTTAATTTTGCACCAGAGTGAAAAACAAGGTCATAATCGTTTTATGCTTTCTATTTTCTCATATCATCAAGACCGGATCCAGAGGAGGGTGTTTACCGGGTTCGACCCCCCCCCCTGAAATTCATGTCCAACTCAGAAAAGCGTGTGAAAAATGCATATAAAATCGTTTGATGTGTTAACAAAACTGTACTCCCTGCCCTCAGCAAAACTCCTGGGCCCTTGCATATCATCTATGTTGTTTATCATTTAGAGACAATCTGGGAAAATGAAAGAGAGGACTCAAGTTCGTCTCCGCCAAAATCAAGCAAATGCCTGCATCAATCAAACACCTGCCGAAAAAAAAAGAAAATTGTACTTTTTTTTCTCATGCTTTGCACTGGACGGATTAGGTGACTCGCTTTTGCCAGAATGGAAAAGGAACATGACCTCTATATTTCTTTCCACTTTTGCTTTATTTTTTACTTTTGCTTTTGGATTTAATTGAAATTTAAATGTTAAAAATATTAAGTCAAATTTAAACTTGATTTTAATTTACAGTCCTTATTTGTATTGGATGGATTCTGTTATAGTTCGGAATAATGCTGTTCTGTTGGAAAGCTCTACAAAAACCTAATTTTACTTATTTGTCTTTATTCTCTTCTTTTTACAGTTATGCTTTGAATTGGACGGATTATGAGACTTGCCTTTGCCAAAACGGGAAAAGGGGCTACAGTTTTATTTCTTCCCATTTTTGCTTTTTACTGTAACTTTTATTTTAATCAAAATCCAAATATCAGCAAGATTAGGCCAAACCTGAACCTTATTTTAATTCATAGTTCTTCTGCGTAGTACTCTATTATAGCTTTTTAACTAAAAATTTAATGTAAAAAAAAGTTTTTTTTAATAAAGGAAGGAGCGACATTAAAACTGAAAACGAACAGAATTTATTCTATATATGATAGGGGCTGTCCCCTCCTCAGCGCCTCGTTCTTTACGCTAAACTTTTTTATTGTTTTAAAAAGTACAATTTTGAAAAAGTGTCAAGCTTCTAGCGTCAAGAGCGAGATGTTGAGGAGGGGACAGCCTCTATCATATACGGAATAATTTCTGTGCGTTTTAAGTTTTAATGTCGCTCCTTACTGTCAGTTAAAAAAAACCTGTTTTTTATTTTTTTCTGAACGTTTTTCAACTAATGCAGGTTCGATTTTGGCTCACCGCGTACAAAAAATTAAAACACAATTTCCATATTAATTTTGGTAGATTTATTCCGGATATGAAGGGTCACCACCTTTTCAATACCTTGCTCTTTACGCTAAAGCTGTTAGCACTTCTAAAAAAGCTTCCTATTCTAATTAAATGGCCCTGTGTTTCAATTTGAGTAAACAGTCAAACTTTAGCGTAAAGAGTAAGATATTGAGGAGGGGGAAACCCTTCATATATGGCATAATTTCTGTTCGTTTTTCAAATAATGCCGGTAAATCTGGCTCACCTTCTTTGAAATATACCCCTCCCCCCTACGGAAAACTCGTCCGTGGAAATTTCATCCAATGTAAAGTGCACCCCTCCCCCGTCAGTCCTTCCTCTCCGGGAACCCCCCCCCTCTCTGCAAAATTGTTTTTGGACGATTCACCCTGAAAATTTTTGCTTAGCATTTTTTCAATAAGACTTTAATCTCTAATCGGTTTCTCGATCACTCCAGAAATGTCCCCTTCCGTGAAAATTATTTCCCAGAAAACAAAATGCGCGGGAAAAAGCCCCTGGAACATCTCCATATAAAAAATTTGACAAAGATAATGTAAGACAATTAAAAAAGGATATTGTAAATTCTGTCTACCCCCCCCCCCCCAAAAAAAAAATGGCTGTATACTTTCCAATAACAAATACTTTATGTAAACAATGGGCAAAGTTCACAACTTGCAGCCCTTCCTCCGGGGACTGTGGGGGGTTATTTTACACTTAAATACATAGTTAGTTTTTCGACTATGCTGAACAAAATAGCTCTCTCAAAATTTTGATCCGGTGGCCTTGGAAAAAACGAGCGTGGGAGTGGGCCTAGTTGCCCTCCAATTTTTCGGTCACTTAAAAAGGGCACTAGAACTTTTGATTTTCGTTCGAATGATTCCTCTCATGATATTCTTGGACCACTGGGTCGATACGATCACCCCTGTAAAAAAAAAAAAAAAAAACACATTCGTGATCTTACTTCTGGTAAAAAATACAAAATTCCACATTTTTGCCTATAGGGGCTTGAAACCTCTACAGTATGGTTATCTGATACGCTGAATCTGATAGTGTGGTTTTCATTAAGAGTCTATGACTTTTCGGGGGTGGGTCCCCTCCCCCCTTTTTTTAGAAAATAAGACACTTATTCTCAGGCCCGTAACTTTTGACTGGTAAGATTAAACTTAATGAAACCTATATATTTAAAATCAGCATAAAAATCCGATTCTTTTGATGTATTTATTGGTATCAAATTTCCGTTTTTTAGAGTTTCAGATACTATTGAGCCGGGTCGCTCCTTACTTGCAGTTCGTTACCACGAACTGTTTAATATTACACCAATGTTAAACTGCCTGAGATTCTCTCTTATTCAGTTTTGTATTTAAATTGACCGCAATAATGCCAAGAAGGAGAAAAAGAGAGATTATTATCCTAAGCTTCCATAGTGGTGCCAATTCACGGAAATGTAGGAGGGAGGATATTTTAGATTTTGAAATTGAGATCAGAAATGCTATTTTTCCAGACTCAAAGTGAAGAGAATTTTTGTATTATTTTTTAATGAAATTAAAAAAAGGTATTTATTGTAAATTGGGAGGTCAATTGCCCTGTAGCCCACTCCTCCAGTTGACGTAATATTAGTTCCGTGTTGAAAAGTGTGCTTTAATTTCATTGGTATGTTTCTATGACCTATTTTTGCAAGGCGATTATATTATTCCTTAAACGGCTGTGAGAAACGGCAGCCAAATAATTTTGTCTTTTTTATCCGTCGTTTTCATGTCAAATTTTGTGCCAGTAAAAGGAAAGCAAATTTTTTGGCTCTTTATCAGGAAATTTTAAGCCAAAAGAAAGCAAGGTGTTTAGCCGCAGCGTTTTTGAAAGATAAATTCTGCTTCTCTGTGACAATATTTCCATAAATCTACCAGAGTAAAGCTGCGTCTTCATCTGCCGTTTTTATCTGATCTTGCCGAAGTACCGTCAGAACTAATGATCCATAATACACGCCTCGATGAGGTGTGAATGAGTGAAACACGACTGGTCGTACTGATTTACTGTGTGCCTGGATAGCTTACAGTTAACCAAATTCCCAAGCAGATACCATCTGAGGCAGATCTTGTCTAGTCCTGCAGTAGGAAGAAGAAGCAAACAACACTTTGATTAGGTGTGATCAGAACTACACTATTGGGGTGGACCCTGATCAACCATTTCAACGTCACGATACCGATTCTACCTCAATTATTTGAAAAAAAAACTACGTTTCCTAAAGAGTTAAAGAGGCTGAGTCACAAGTTCGAACCTTAAAACGTACAGGGATTAGGAGGTGCAGTTGGGGGGCTGCTGCCCCCCAAACCCCCGCTTCCGTATATGAAAGGAGCTGTGCCCTCCTCAACGTCACGCTCTTTACGCTAAAGTTTTTATTGTTAAAAAAAAAGAGTTGTAAGAAAGTCAAACTTTAGCGTAAAGAGCGAGGCGTTGAGGAGGGCACAACCCCTTTCATATACGGAAGCGGGGGTTTTGGGGGGGCTGCCGCCCCCAACTGCACCTCCTAATCTCTGTATGTTTTAAGGTTCGAACTTGTGACTCAGCCTCTTTAACTCTTTAGAAAACGCAGTTTTTTTTCAAATAATTTCTGCACGTTTTTGTACAGTTTATTACTTATTTAACTCTTTTTAAGGTTTTAAGCTCCCAGGCCCCATGTTATCAAAGCAGTGGAGACTTAGCCTACCTGTAACCTGAAGGCCGACTGTGATAGTCTTCTGGAGACGCCCGTTGATCCGAAGGATTTAATAGATTGGATTTAAAAAAGAAACTGAGTTTCTTTTTTAAACTTTAAATTTAATATAAACTCAACGCCTCGCTCTTTACGCTAAAGTTTTTATTGTTTAAAAAAAAGAGTTGTGAGAAAGTCAAACTTTAGCGTAAAGAGCGAGGCGTTGAGGAGGGCACAGCCCCTTTCATATACAGAAGCGGGGGTTTGGGGGGCGGCAGCCCCCCAACTGCACCTCCTAATCCCTGTACGTTTTAAGGTTCGAACTTGTGACTCAGCCTCTTTAACAGCCCCCCAACTGTGCCTCCTAATCCCTGTACGTTTTAAGGGTCGACCTTGTAACTCAGCCTCTTTAACTCTTTAGAAAACGTAGTTTTTTTCAAATAATTTAAAAAAGAAACTGAGTTTCTTGTTTAATCTTCAAATTCAGCATATAAAAAATTTCTTCTGACGGGGAATCGAACCCGGGTCTTCCGCCTTACTGCCATGAGTATCGACAGCTGTACTAAAGAGACACAATTGTACTTGTATTTTTAGTATGTGGAATCTATTTTTGACGCAAGCAAATCCCCACAAAACTTGATATTTGGTTTTTGGAAAACAGGGAAGGAGTGATCGGATTGAGCTGAAATTTTGAGGATAAGCTCCCAGGCCCCAGGAAAGCTTATCCTCTAAATTTCAGCCCGATCAGACAACGTTAAAGGGGGGCTGTGGTGGGAAAAATTAACATGGGCTCTTATAGGAAAACGAGGTTTTTCGTAAATGTAAATTCGGGGGATAATTTTTTAGGTCTGAAAATATCAAAAGGCCCTGCTGGGTTGAATTCCGGTTCGAATGAGTCCTCATTCACCCGGATCCGTTGCCAACTGTGGCCTGTAGGCGTGGCTGATAAAAAAAAAAAGAGAAATGAACTTTAAGTGGCTATATTTGTTTTTTGGAAAACAGGGAAGGAGTGATCGGATTGAGCTGAAATTTCGAGGATAAGCTCCCGGACCCTAGGAAAGCTTAACCTCTAAATTTCAGCCCAATCGGACAACGTTAAAGGGGGGCTGTAGTCGGAGGGTTGAAATTCCGGCCCACTTTTACCCATGAAGATAAAGTCGGAGGGGGGTGAAATTTTGCACATTTCTTAGTTGGAGCTTGGGCTACAAAATGCGATCACCGCTGTCTCTCTGCGACCGCTAGGACCGGAAATCGCTTAACATTGTGGTGGTTCGCCTCTTTATAGAGGCACAAGTGTGCCTCCTTGATAAGGCAAATGAAGAAAAAAGTTAATTGCGACTAATTGCTACTTTTTTTCTTTTTTTTAAGCAACAACGTTTCGAATTTCAGTTGCAGATGTTGTTGACAAACGTAAACAGTTATTAAAATTAAAAAATCAATGACTGGTCCTGCTGCAAGAAGAAGAAGAAGACAGCAATTTGATTAGGTGTGATCAGAACTGCACTATTTGGGTTGACCCTGATTAACCATTTCAACGTCACGATACCAACTCTAACTCAAAAAGGCAAATGAAGAAAGAAGTTAATTGCTACTAATCACCAAACAGCCGTTTTCATCCTTTCCTCTGTGATAAGATTTTATTCATTTTCTTGTGTGTACCTTTGGTCTCATTCAGAAATCTTGTCTAATTACAGTTATTGGGACTGATTTGTGGAAAATTGCTGGAAATTCCGTAATCACTTGTAAAGGAGATTATTTGATTAGGGACTTAATTCTTGGATTGTAAAACTGTCAGTAATTGAAGTTGTTATTGCTTTAGGTTGAGATAAGTCTGATAATAAGGAAGTTGACGAGAAATTTGGGAAAAGTTTGTGAATCTGAATAATTTTGGCAGCGGAGGTACAAAAACAGATCAGAGTTTTGACAGAAAATAGCAAATTTTATTAAGTTTAAACGACCAAGTGATGCCTTAATCTGAATGCCAGCCCATGTCTCTGATTGTACGTCTGAACTGGCAACGGAGTTAAAAATAGAAGCTAGATTTACACCCCGTAACTGCAAAAAAAAAAAATAAATCAATCTAATGTCGTTTTAAAGCTAAGTTCTGAGTGAAGGTGGTAAATCATATCAAAGTAAAAGAACAGCTATACTTGCACCTCAGAAATGCTTAAACTACTACTGCTACTACTACTAACAACTCACCGCAGCACCAAGCCGCCTGAGGCCAACACAGCTACGCACGCTCCTGCTCCATCCCAGTCTATTCAAAGCCTCCCTTTTTACACCCTCCCAGGAAGTTCTCATTTCCTTTAAATTTTTCTTTATGACGTCCTCAAACCCCAGACGAGGACGACCTGCTTTCCGTTTAGCCTAGACGGTTGGCCAAAAAAGACAATCTTCGGCAAGCTGTCATCCTTCATCCGCACAACGTGCCCTAGCCATCACAACATTTCTTTCATTATAGCCCTAGAAAGCGGTTTTGAACCACATTTTTCTTACAGCCTAATGTTTGAAATACGGTCAGTCAGCCGGGTGCGCAGAACAATCCGTAAGCACGTTCTCTGGAAAACATCTAGCAAATCTTCATCCGCTTTTCGGAGCGCCCATGCTTCAGAGCCATATTTGACCATTGTCATCACTGTAGCTTCTAATATTCTAATCTTGGTTTGCAGTCTTATCTTCCTATTCTTCCAAACTTTTTAACTGTGAAAAAACACCCTGAGCCTTGGCTATTCTAATTTTATCATCTTCACTGCTCCCACCGTCTTTACTAATTATGCTACCAAGGTAAGTGAAGCTGCCCACCTGATCAATTATTTCGTTACCCAGTGTCACCTTTTCATCTTCACTTACTCCTAACCTTAATGACTTAGTCTTCTTAACATTAATTTTCAAACCAATTCTAGCACCCTGAACTTGCAAAACCTCTAAAACTTCATTCATTTTGCTCACACTTCCATCTAGGATGCTTAAATCATCAGCATAATCTAAGTCCAGGAGATTTTTTCCTTCCCATTGGATGCCATGGTCTCTCATTGCCTTTCCTGTGCTCCTTAAGACAAAGTCCATCAAAACAATCCATATAAAGGGGGATAGAACACAACCTTGCTTAATTCCTGATTTAATAGAAAACCAGCTGCTAACCTCAATTTCCTACCTTAACCGCAGCAGTGTTATTCTCTTACATAGCACTAATCCTTTTAATGTGTTTGTCTGGTATACCATACAAGGATAAAACCTTTGCTAAAGCTCTTCTATCAACAGAATCGAACGCTTGCTCATAATCTATAAAACTGAGGACCAAAGATGTTTGACAACTCAGGCACTTTTCAATTATTAACCTAAGAGTGAATATTTGGTGGACACATCCCCTACCTTTTCTAAAACCGCACTGTTCATCTCTTAAAACTTTGTCTACAGCATCTCTCAGTCTAAAAAAGCATCATATTACTAAGTAACTGGCTACCTACAGAGACCAGACTAATGCCTCGATAATTACCACACTCACTCTTATCCCATTTCTTATAAGGTGGCTTAATTAAGGTTTTCCTAAGATCGTTAGATACTTCCCCTTTTTCAAAAATCAGATTCATAACCTTCAGTAATTTATTTCTAACCTCAGAGCCACCATATTTAAGAAACTCATTTACCACATTATCAGTACCTGGATCCTTATTATTGTTTAATCCTTTTAGCACCGTCTCTGATTCTTCCTCACAAAACAAATCTTCCTTCACATCCAAGGTATCACAAACTTTTTCATTTTCCTCTATATCTTTTCCTGGAACTCTATCTCGGTTTAGCAATTCTCAAAATGTTCTGCCCATCTCTCTTTAACTCTTTCCTTATCACTAATTGTGGCCCCGTTCCTATCTTTAACTGGGACAAGTCCGGATTAACTATTCCCTCTCTATTTATTGACATGCCAGTACAATATTTTACTGTTATGCCGCCTAGCTGCATCTTTCAGATCCTCAAAATTATATCCATGGCCTCCACTTCACACCTGCTTCGTTCATATTTTAATGCTTTCTCCACTTTCTTTACATTCCTTTTGTTTTCATATAATGTATCACTCAGATAATTCTTGTACAAGTCCCTTCTCCTTTCTATTAGACATAAAGCTTTTTCACTAATATTCTTGACTGCCGTCCTAACTTTCTTCCCTAAGACACCTTCAGGAACTTCACAAATTATTTTTCTAAAATTATTCCAACCATCTTCCTCATTGTCAAATTTTAAACTCTGAAGTTTAGTATTCCGCTGTTCTTGGAAAGTTTCTCTCAAATTCTCACCCTGGAGTCTACCAACATCATAACTTCCCGTGAGGTAGTTACCCTTCTGGAATTTCAGCTTTAAATTAACCCTAGACACTACTAGACGGCGATCAATACTTTTAACATTAAAAACAACACCCCTATATACCCCAGTATCTTGTATTGATCCTGCCACTCTTCGGTTTACTATAACATAATCAATAAGGTTTGTTGTCTTCCATCTACTAGTAAAAACATCATATTTCTACCTGGGACCTTGTCTATTTGCTCCTGTAACTATAAGGAAAATTCATCTGAGTCACTAGTATCTCTGTGAGTCGGTTCTTTAGGGGCATATACTACTATAACTGATACCCTGAACTTTCTAGTCACAAATAGCAATTACTATTCTATTTTTAATACCTTCCCATCCTAAACAAGACTTAGCAGCTTCCGTATTCATCATGAGCCCTACTCCCTGTCTATGTACCCCATCCTTTCTGCCTGAGTAAACAAATTCTATATCACCTAATTTCATGCTTCCAGCCCCTGGGATATGAGTCTCTGAAACTTCTAATAAGTCCGGTTCGAATCGTCTGAATTCGTCAGTCAAAATGTCGATACGATAGTAATTTTTAATGTCGTAACATTCCAAGATCAAATTTTCATGTTCTTTAAATCATTGAAATTATTTTGGCCTCAAGAAAAGCAATGATCCCGGATACCAGTACAGGACGGGGATCACATATCTTCTCAAGTCTACAACCGAAGTGCTTAAGCCAGCCTAGAACCGGACAGCAAGAAGTCCCAGGGACCTCCAGTATGAATGGAGGCTTTGTGCAATCCTTGGCCCATCTTGGTGACAGCATGGTTTTCAGCACTTGGCGATGCTCTTCTATCAACAAAAGTCAAAATCCTGCACAGGCAGTCTCATGCCTATTGCCTCCGACTCATTATATATTCATGCCTACAAATATTATGTTACTACGGGGACGCAGCCCATAGTAGATAAATTAGCTAGGAAGAGGTTTTTTCAGCCCGAAAACGCCAGTCAAAACAGACCAAGCCCAGAAAAATTGTCCATTAACCAGAATCCCGAGTGAATGCTGCATCGTTTACTAGGCTATAATTTCCTCGAGGGGCGCCACTCCTCAAGTAGGAATAGAGTTGACTGCAAGGTCCCCAGTCTTGCAGGTACCCCGAAAAGGTCGAGGCAGCCCTTTGCAGAGGCCGTTGTCCGTAGATCTGGATTTTACGCCCTGCAGCAGTTTTTTTCCTAAAAAGGATCCTCTCGCGATAGTGTTCTGCATCACCATGCAATTTAACCCATTACTGGGAGAAAGAAAAGGCTTAAAAGAGAAAGAAAAAATCGTCATGTTGGTATAAAAGTGAATTTTGGCAGAAGATGGCTAATTCTATCAAGCATACACGAATCTACATTTTACTATTTATTTTAGCCTTTGACATATATTAGCTTAGTAATTTTTTGCTCGCATAACAACATACCAAAAAGTACAAATAAAAAAAAAAAAAAACTGTTACAAATTTCAAAAAAAGCGGGTGAAAAAATCGTCAAAAAATAAGCTAAAGATGTATTGCACCAAATAGCTCAAGAAATTGTAGCTTTTTTTTAATTAATTAGATTTTCTCATTTATTTCCACAACACAATATGACAACACTGGCAACAACGACTAAAATACAGATCAATTTAAAACTGTTAAACAAAGCGGAATAAATTTAGAAGTGACAATTGGCCTACTGTATTTTTGATTCAATAAATAAATAAAATCTAGCAAAATCACGCAAATATTGCTAAAATCCTATTGTATTTGTGTAAATAACGCTTATTTCACATTGAAATTCATTTTTAACCGTTAATAGAATATTATTTGTTTTTCTGACGTAGGGGTAATTTTGTTTGTAAATGAGGGTGTAGTAACCGACAAGAACACGCAACTCAGCATGGGAAACAGGTAACCTTATTAAAGTAAATAATTCCTTTGTGTATTTTTTTATATCGCTTGTGTATCAGCTTTCATATCACTTACCGTGAATTCTTATCAGATATCCTACCTGTTTTCATACCATGTACCTAATTCTTGCAATCCAGTATGCCTACTGCTCCCTCTCTTATAACTGTGGGATTGGATGGGGAGATTTGGTTCAGAAAAGAAAGTCAAAATTCCAGTTTCTTTGCTCCTCTCCGTGGTATTTGTATGATAAACCCCCTACCGCTCAAGTTGTTCATTCATTGTCGAATTATAGAACCGTTTTTTTTTTCGTTAGTTTCTTTCAGCTTAGCGTGATACAAGGAAAGAGAAGTGACAGAATAGATGGAAAGTGTATAATTTGTGCTATATATTCGCACTTTAGAGGGGGGGGGGGTAAAGTATTTGGACAGGGTGAAGTGAGAAAACAGTTCTTACTATATAATATGCAGAATAATTATAGCTAACACATTAGGTATGAAGACCTGCTATACTTTACCCCTCCTCCCCCCCCCCCTAATATACAAATATATAGCTCAAATTTGTTTCTAAAGTCTTATATTTTTATATTGCTTTGGTACATTTAATCAGGATTGAGCGTCAGAGAAGCATACTAGAAGAATATTAGGTAGGGGGTATATCATACAAGTACCCGTTCCGTATTTAAATCGGAATTCTAGTGGATCCGACTATTAATTATTTTTAAAGATACTTATTTAAGTACCATTGATAGTGCAAGTGAAATCTGATTGTTTGAAAAGGAAACTTACATGACCATTAATTTCTTAAAATATTAGGGAAAACGGGGAATTCATTTATAGTGAAAAATATCTCTAAGAAAATCAGGAAAAAAAACTAAAAAGATATGGGACAAAAGAGCTTAGGAAGGTGTAGCTTTGTTTTGAAGGTGTATTTGTGTTTCATTAGAAAGTAGATTGTCTACTTTTATATTTTTATGGATCAAATCCATGGTGACGATTCATGAGAATATAGTGAGAAGCCAGAATGTAGTTTCCAAAATGTAGGGGGGGGCAGTCTTTGTAGGGGGACGAAAAAATCTGAAGGGGCAAATGACCCCTACCCTGCCATTAGGTAAAAAGTGTTGTCTAATTTAACTAAAGTAGTTTTCCTTATTTATTTCCATGGTTCAACGTGACAACACGTTGAACCATGAACCAACGTGACACTTAGGATCGGTATTAGGTCCGCTTTTATTTTTGATGTATATTAATGATCTTCCACGATGTTTGCAGGGAAATAATGGTCTTGCAATTTTATTTGCAGATGACACAGCTGTTTCTGTTAAAGCGAAGGATTCATCTACATTGATTCAAAATTTGTTTAACACTGTTAGTTCAGTTAATCGATGGTTTGTTTCTAATTATTTAGTACCGAATTTTAAGAAGACTGAATTTATGGTTTTTGGTCATTCAAAACGTGCTACTAAAAAAATTTCATGTCAGGAGCTTCAAGTTGGTGAGCATAAAATACGTAGAGTTCAATCGTATCGTTATTTAGGAGTTTTTATTGATCCCCTTTTGTCATTTCAAACTCATATTGATCATTTAAGGGTGAAACTTTCGCAAAATATTGGGTCTATGTATCGTTTGCAACATGTTTTTCCATTTTCAATTTTAAAAATAATTTATCATTCTTTGATTGCTCCTTATTTAAATTATTGCACAATTATTTATTTAAATACTTTTGGACGCATATAAAACCCCTACAGATCCTTCAAAATAAAGCAGTGAGAATACTTGGAAATTTTTTACATCGTCCATCAAAACTTAGAGATGCATCGGAAAATGAAACATTATTTCTTTTCTTGAATTTATTAGATCTGAAACATATAAGAGAACTTAATATATCAATATGGCATTTTAAAATACAAGATCCTAGTAGTTATTTTTATGAAAAATCTCTGTTGATTCTGCCCCCTCCTTCGGCTCTTAGGTGTTCTGGAACATATCGAATTCCCCTTGTTAATTGTGAAAGATCTAGATTTTCAATTAGGTACCAAATACCATTTATTTCAAATAAATATAGGCTGAAAGATAGAATTCAAATTGAGGCATCATTTCGGCAAATATCAGTTCTAAGGAAGAAAATATTAAAATTATGTATTGACCTGTGATGGTGGAATAGAAAATTTCTTTATTATTATTATTATTTTTTTGTTTATATTTGTTACCCATGTTGGGATAGCCTTCCGTGCCTCACTTGTCCAGCGTTTGTTTTCTTTATGTTTGTTATGTTTTTTGTTTTTTTCTTTAACCAGGTTTTTTTTTCTTTTCTTTTCTTTCTCTCTTTTGTTATGATGAGAAAATGTTTTTTTTTTGTTTTGTTTTTTTTTTGTTTTTTACCCAATTTTACGAGCTTTGCTCTCTGTTGGGGGTATATGTTTTTTGTTATGTTGAATTAATCAAATAAACAGTAACAGTAACAGTAACACTGACGAAAATATGATTCTGCCTTAAAACTTCATTACTTTGAAACAACCGAAAGAACTATCTTTAAAATCGTTGTTTTCATGTATGAATAGGCCTAAGCGGGGTCCAGGGGGTGAGAAATGTTTTTGTTTTGGTACTTTAATTGAGTTCTAGACCCAACATGCTGTTAAGTCTAACCAGGGGCGTCCCGAGGGGGGGGGGGCGCTCCCCCCAACTTTGTTGGAATTTGGTAAAATTTTGCCCAAGGCGAAAATTTTTGCAGAAATTTTGCAAAATTGGCCGAAATTTTGCAAAATTCTTGATTTCTGCAGAAAATTTGGCATCAACCAGGTAGCAATTCGGTAAATTTTTGCAAAATCGGCCGAAATTTAGCAAAATTCTTGATTTCTGCAGAAAATTTGGCATAAATCAGGTAGCAATTTGGTAAAATTTACGAAGATCATCCCCCCCCACCACCAATAAAATGAGCCTCAGGACACCCCTGAGTCTAACTATTATAAACTAAAACGCCTTTTTTATAATATAAATGGGATATTATGTCATATAAGCATATAGTATATTATGTCGTGCGATATTGTGTCCATCCGCATAAAATCAAGCGAAAAGGAGAACGTCCTCGGATGGTGTGGGAGGAGATCACAGAAAAGGATTTAAAGGAAACGGGAGTTTCGTGGGAGGGAGTAAAGACTGAATCTTTGAACAGATTTAGGATGCGGGGGGAGTCCATGTAGCTGTGTTGGCTTGGTGATGCAATGAGTTGCCAATGTTAATATAGGGAAACAGTGAGTTTATTTGGAAAAAATATTGTGACTGCTTCTTTTTACTGGCTGGAAATTTTATAAAAAAAAGAATCAAAATTAAAAAAAAAGAATTGGTTAAAAATGGGATTAATTAGCTTCCCTTTCTGGCATACATTTGAAAATTGGCTTGCGAGATGTGTCACAAAAATAGACCAATAGAATTCAAGTAAACTTTATAACGCAAAAATATAGGACACAAAATCTCTCTTTTCTCTTTGGTAGTAGTAGTAGTATTAAATCAGAGTACCAGGGGATCAAGCTTTGTTCGGTGAAAAGAAAGACGTTTTCTTAAGAAGTTTATTTTCATTTGTTCTATCCGGTAAACCTTTTTGCATACTTATGTCGAAAAATTATTCCATACTATCGCCAATTTTTGGCGATATCCAGGCTTATTTTCGGCGGGAGGGGAGGTATTATAACAGTCTTTACAAAACTGATTTGTTTATATGCATTTTGTTACTTTTTTATGGGTCAGATAAAATTTCGGGGTGACGAGGGATAAAATCTGGTACCCCCCTCCCCCCTTTGGATACGGCCTTGACTATTGACATTTAAATGAAATTTTAATTGGATTTTAATAATATTTGCAAAGACACTCGGCTTCAACAAAGTTTATTATCATTATTCCGAGGATTTGTGATGTCATTTATACGAAAAATGTTGGAAAATTCGACTATAGAAAGAAATCCCAAAGAAAGATTCGGTCTCTGCAAGAGTCAAATTGGTGACCTTCAGATTAAAATTCATACGTGCTATTTATAATTATAATTAGAATAATAAGAAACCTATATTAATGTGCCGTCGTGACGTATATAGGTCGTTTTTTCACACCGGTGGATCTTAGTATGCCAATTTTCGGAAAAAAAAACAGTGTGCCATTCTC
>JAQQPU010001210.1:0-10021 GCA_029168905.1 Artemia sp. Kazakhstan ARC1039 | reverse complement strand
ATTTTTAAATAAGATAAGAGTGGACACATTTAACTAATTACTTTTGCTTATTTTAACGATTCAGTATGGCAACACTAACAAAAATGGAATACTGCTCTAAAAACTTCATAGTTTTAAATAAACAAATCAACAATCTTATAAAATCGTGGTTCTCAGGTATAAATAAACCTAGGATCGGCTCATAGGGCGAAAAGGGTCTATTTGATGTACCACTCTCTTGGTACTTTACAAAAGCTCAGTATTTTAAAAAGTTGTATATTTTTATTTGTTTCTAATGCTCAATGACCTTTTCTCACCAGTTACTTCAGAAGGCTCGTATTAATCTAAAACAACTTTGTTTTTCTAAAATAAGTTTAAAAGAAAAAGTCACTGAGTAATATTGCCATTTATCGAGACATCTCCAAAAGGTTTCTATTTTCCGAATGAATGAACACCAGACAAAGCACAAACGATTTATGAGTTGGCTTTAAGAGAGGGGGACTTTTTTGTTACAAAGGGGGATGGAAGTATGGATAGGGTAATTACTATTTTGTCAACATTGCTTTTTAAGCCTTGCGTATCTAGGGAGAAGAATAACCGCCTGAACATAAATTCATGGTGAAACTTAGTGAAACTTAATTATTAAGTTTCACCTAAACATAGTGAAACTTAATAATTATGAGCTCATAAATTGAAAACTGGCCTTAATGTACCCAGGACAGTGCAAATGAAATCTGAAAGTTTGAACTGGTCAAGTGAAAACTTATACTTAATTTATAATATAAAAATAAGGAATATAATATTTCCTTTTTAAAAATTATACATTATTATCAAATGTAAAATAAAATATAATATAATTGTAAAATGGGCTTTATTTTAATTTATTATATATTGTACTATAATACATAATTAATTATCATACAGATATAACGTATAATAATAATGTAACGTATAACGTATAACGTATAATAATGTAAAATCTAATATAAAATAAACTATTAAAAACTAAATATCTTTAAAATGAGATAAATCTGGAATTCAATTTTTAATAAAATAAAACTATATATGCAGTTATGCAGTTTTTGGTAGTAGCGGGTGGCAATTAAAAAAAAATAAATAAGTAAAAAAAGCCGTAGAGGAAAAATCAGCAAAAAAGAAAATAATCTAGAACCATATAACACCAGGAAGCTTAGGAAGATGTAGCTTTGAAATATTAGTTGTCTTTGGGAATCAATAGATTGTTAATGTTGGTATTTTTACGGAGAGAAAGTGTTATCAAATTTGAATACTTAATTTTGATTATTCACTTTCGTGGCCCAACGTGCCAACACGGCTGTAAATATGGTACTTATCTAAAAGCTTAATGATTTTAAAACTGCCAAAACGAAAATATTAGAATATTGTGTCTTCCAGGTATGTATTGACCTAAGATTAATCAAGGTAGCAAAAAAATGTTTTATTTGTATCATTGGTATTTTATTACTTGTAGATTTATAACCTGAAAATTGGCCTTAACATTTATAGCCTAAAACCACCATTTCACCAATTTCAGCGTCACAGCCCCCTGAACAAGTCAAAAGTAAAGTCAGTCACTGAAGTTGCGTCGATTCACAAATATTTAGAACGGATGTATTTTTAATATATAGGCTAGGGGGAAAATTTGTCATTTTTTAACAATTTTCCAATGAAAATGCCAAAAAAAAATCACCGTAGTGGCGTCAAGTCACGAACATCTAGGGGAGGGGGGTAAAATATGTTTTTGATTACCTAGAGGAGGGGGTAAATTTAGCTTTTTTTTAATTTTTCAATGAAAATATTAAAAAAGGCATTTTTTAATGTAAATACGTCCCGAAAAAGTATTTTTCGAAATCTAAGGGAGGAAATCTAGGGGAAAGAGACCCTCTTCGTAATTGACGCCACTTAGTCACTGCGTAATCTCTACAACAACAACTTGAGCTTAATTATAGGGTGTATGAGCAGACACCAATTATATCATTAGTATTTTGTTAATGCATAATTATTGCTTAAATTCCAACAAAAAATTACTGAATGTTGCAGAAAAACTGTATCGTCATCAAAAATAGTTGAGAAAGTGAATTAAAGAAACAGAGCATCTTTACTAAAAATAGGTATTTGATTAAATGAATTTCATTCACTGCCTCCAAACTTTCTTTTTATTAGTTGGTATTTTTAATTAGCTGTTTCCGTTTTAAGTTGCACTCTCACATCAATTTGTCTAATAATTTTAATAATGCAGATGAAATGCAGGAAATCTTAAGAGGATTTCCAGCATTTCCAATTTTCCATCTTGTTAAAGACGACAAAATTCCTCGCATTCTTTGAATATATCAAGGCAATATGTCCCTGCTAGGAAATGAATGTCTTAGAAATTCTTTTTTTTTTCACGTAAGAGGAATTGTTCTCCCTAGGCAGAACGAATTCAATGGACATACAAAATATTTAAAATTCTAAGTATACTATCGAAGTTTGTACTTTGCACTTTTTCTTATATTTTATTGAACCTAATATTATATTCTTATGTTATTTTTCATTTCATTATTTATTAATTATAGTTTTCGCTTTAAATCTACTAATTATATTTTAATGCTTATGTTATATTTTATTTTGTTAAAATATATTAATGAAAATTAAATCTGATTGTTTGAGCTCGCTAAACAGAAACTTGAAACTTGATATATTTTAAAAAATAGAAAATTGGGAATTCAATTTTGAATGAAAACGTGCTCCATCTACAGTTATATAGTTTTGATAGTTGTGGGTGCAAAATTAAAAAAAAAGAAACTTTGATGAAAAATTAGCAAAAAATAAGCTAAAATAAGCTAATAGAAAATACATATTTAATAAAAAATGTACATTTCCTTTGAAGTTGTATTTGTCTTTGGGAATCGACAGATTATTAACATTGAAATTTTGCGGACGAAAAGTGCAGTAATTGGCTTTGTCTTTTTATTTTCATGGTTCAACATGGCAACACTGACGAAAATATGATACTGCCTTACAACTTCATAATTTTTAAACAACCAAAAAATTAGAAAAAATCGTAGTTTTCACTTATTAATAGACCTAAGATGTCTGGAACCATGGGAAGAAATGTTTTTTATTATCATGTCCATGGTAGTTCAAATAATCCTGATTCAGTGACAATATTAGGGTGAAAGAAAACGCACGATCAAATGGGAAGTGAACCCCCCCCCCCCACCCAACAGGCGGGCTTACAAGAAGTTGTTTCTTTTACTGTTTTGACAAATCCCTCCTCTAAATAAATAACTAAATACTTGTCTGATTTCCATGCAAACCATATGTTATTAACTATTTTGACGAATTTACCCTTGTGCCCTCCCCTCATAGAAATCAGTGTTAGTGCCTGAATCGCTGTCGAAACACACATAAGCAAGTGGATAAGTTATTTTGTTGCTACTGTGGCACAATCTTATAGAGGGGGTGGAATGTTTTTGCTATTGTGAGCATAGTTAGACAGGAGGCTAGGCAGTGGCGTAGCCAGGGGGCAAGGGAGGGGCAGGGGGCTACGCCTTGCCTCCCTGGTGTAGCCGGGGGCAAGGGAGGACGGTTCTTCCTGGGTTTTGTATCTGAGGGATCGTCAAACTAAGTTTTTCTTTCGTCAATAGCTGCTATGATCTATTTATATTGTGGTGGGGATATTGTGGCGGGGGAGGGGTAAAAGCCAGCATTATCCCCGTGAGATGAAAACCCAAGCTACGCATCTGATGCGTCAGAGAGTTTAAGTAATTCTCTAAGGAATTCTTAAATAAACGAAGTTGAGACAAAAATAGTAAAAAAATTTACCTAGGCGTAAATATTTAAAAAGTCCATAATTCCTTTTTGTGTCGTTTTAAGATCTTGGCATTCTTTAAAAAAGAAAAAAAAATTGGCCGTTGATTCCTATTTTTCCTGGACACATTTCAGTTAACACGTTTCAACTTGCATTGTCTGCGTAGTTTGGATTTTTGCAAAGCTGGTCATCAAAAATAGAAAGGATGCCAAAACGTTTTACGTTCTGGTTTCACGTTTTACGTACCCGAATAACTGTGCTTGTTTTATACTTTGTTTTAATCTAATAGCCCTTACCAAGGGCTGAGTGTTTTAATCTAATAGCCCTTACCAAGGGCTGAGTGTAGAGGTATGTTACTAAATTTTGAGGTTTGTAGAGGTATACAAAACTAAATTTATTATTATTCAACTTGATTCATTACAAAAAAAATAATATCGACTAAGTTCCAAATAGCCCCCTAATTAAGTTACAAAAGACTTGCATCTGGGTGGCTATATGCACTTAACTATTAAACATGTGACTAACCATAAAAAAATCTCATTGGCCTATTTTGTAATAAGGGTAATACTATTAGTAATAATTGAAGCCTTACTTAAAAAATGCCTTCTCAACTTTCATTTAGACCTAGGTGTTAAGCCACCCTTTATACCAAATTTTTTCTTGTTTTTCAGTTGGTGTAATGATATGCCACGCTTTTCTATGGTTTTCCCTGTGGCTTGTTCTGTCTGCATGTCGACATTGGTCATTTCGGCTCCGAGTTGGGGTTGCGAAACACGCTCTTTATTCAGCGCCAGCTGTTCGTCTGGCAGTCGATCTCGAATTGGCACAAGCCGGCCAAAAGCCATATGCACAAGGCAAAACGGAGTTCAATCCAATGGTTGTTCTTATGAGAGGAAGGGCTGTAAACGTTAATGACCCTGAAGTACAAAAAATGATAATGGATCTAGTGGAAAGACAGAAATTGAGAAAGGTGATATCAACTTTTCAAATTGAAAAATGATTAATTGATGACAGTGTTATTTAAAAAAAAAAGAACTTTTGACATTCATGCGCAGCTATAAGAAAAACAAATCTAGTATTATAACTGATTATGTAAAAACGTTTGAAAATGATTAAACGGAGTGATAAAAAAGCAAATTAGAGCATCGATTAATGACGTGACAAATTGAGAAGAAGGTAAAAAATGAATGCAAACTTTGTGTGGCAACTAATGGCACAAACAAAAATAGTAAAACGAATTATTTAATTATAACTATTATTGTGTAAATACATAAAAATAAGGAAGTTTTTATGGAAGTTTTTTATAATAATAATAGAATTTTATAGAAGATAATAGCATGGGCGCCCATATGGGGGGGGGGGCTCTCGCCCCCCTGGCTGAATGATGCTGCCTTATTTTTATATTTTTGTTCTGAGATTTCTCTTATATAGCATTAAAAGTGCCAATTAGACGAGGTTTCCCCCCCCCCCCTGGAATTCAGCTTATGGGCGCCCATGGATAATAGTATAATAGAAGTTTTTTTCATAATTTGAATAAGAAGTGCCTAATAATAGAAGTTTTTTCATAATTTGAATAAGAAGTGCTCAAAAGTTCAAGAAAATTTCTGACTTTATGGGTGGAAGAGACTGAACTCCAAGCCCCCCCCCCCCCCTCCCCCTTGCGTGCGTTCCTGCGCCTAATGTAAAAAAAGGATAATGACAATAGAAGGTGAACAAACTTTCTTTGGAAGTTATCCAAAGCCTAAGCTTTCGATTTCTTGGAAGGTACCAAAGTCTCAGCTTTGAATAGGGGGGGGGGGGATGGGAAAAGAGTCTTAGTAGCCCCTCGACCTTTTGTTGCTAAAGCTGTGACAACATTGTAGCTGTAGTATTAGAAATAGTTTTGATTAGAATGAGAAGAGAAAATTTTCTTTGTCATTGCCTTGCGATAGAAATTTTTTTTCCGTTTTGTTATAATATTTTTATTATTACTCAAAGATAAACTTTGTATTAATGTGTGCTATAGTTAGATGAACTCGAATTAATTGTTAGGTTATATGGCATTTTATTGTGTCTTAAAAAATTGAAATCTGCCTTTTCTTTTGGACCAATCTTTGCACCTGTTGAAATGAAATGAAATCAAATGAATTGAATTTCATCAAATGAAATGATAATGTCAACAAAAAATGCCTTTATCTCCAAATGTACTGAAAAAAAAAAATTCCCTATTATCCAGTAAAATTAGTGTTTTCCAAGAATAAAAGTAAAGCATGTTGTCGCGACATTTTATAACAATTCAAAAACCTTTACAACACCGTATCATTTAATATGATCAAAAAGACCATATCCCATCGTTATCAGAAAGTGTGTCAACAAAAAGAAAACTTTAAAAAAAAGTTGATAAAAAAGCTGAGAATCGGGACTTGGGGTATGTGAATTTTACATAAGAAATAAAAGTGTTAGATAAAAGTTCTTAAAGTATCAAGGACATAGAAATAAAAACTTTGTTTGATCGCGGGGCCCCTCTTATGCATATTCATATACCCTTTCTGTACGCTTTGCAGCTATTCTCTAAGTTTCTTTTTGTTTATTTTTAAATTATGAAGTTTTTAAAGCAATATAATCTTTTCTTCAGTGTATCCACGTTGAAATGTGAAAATAAATAAGTAAACCTAATTAGTTAAATTTGACAACGCTTTTCGTTCGCAAAAATTCAAAGATGGACAGTTTGTTAATCCAAATATTAAAATATTAACAATAATATAAATTCAAATAAAATTAATATAAACATATTAATATAAAATAAAAATAATTAAAATATAATATTAAAAAAATATGAAATAAAATATTAATACAAAATAAATAAAAATGTAGAATAAGATATTAATATAAAATAAAATTAATTAACATAAAATAATTAATATGAAAATATTAATTCAAATATTAACAATTTGTAATTTCCTAAAACGCTACACCTCCAAAGGAAAGCTACGTCTTCTTAATCTGTTTGTGGCCATATGTTTTTGGCTTATATTTCGCTGATTTTTTGCTCTCGCCTCTTTTGAATTTTACGGCCGCTGCCACCAAAACTGCATAACCGTACACGGAGATGCGATTACGCATACGCTCTCGCCTTTTTTAAGTTTTACGGCCGCTGCCACGAAAACCGCATAACCGCATACGGAGATCTCAATTTTTACCTAATTTTCGAAGATATAGTTGTGTAAGTTTAATCAATTCAAGGAATCGGGTTTCATTTTCACTCTCCCGTGTACTTAAAAAAACGTTTTAATCCGTTCTTAATGTCTGCACCAACGTATGTATGGATATGTAAATATTAATCTGTAGATAACTATTTCTTTTGTTTCTTTCAGGTTTCCCCTTCTCAAGAACAAGTCTATTGGCCTCGATCTACTCGATCTCCGAAAGAGTCACCTGTTTCGGAAGTTCCCTCGTTGTTGAAGAATAAAAAACATAAAGTGACGTTTGAAGACAGCGTTGTCGAATCAGAAACAAGGTAAATTAGGAATAAATAGAATCCAGGAACTTAAGCAAACATCCTTTTGAGATTTATAATAGCAAAAGAAAAAACGAGCGTGTCAAAGTCTAGTATATTGAAAAGAAAAATAAGAAACCAATAGGCCCGAGACACACTTGGCGTTTTTTTACTGAGTGTTGGTTTTACCAAGCATTTCTTAGAGGTGTATAGGATAGTGTTGTGACGTACACCTTGGGTTGCAAAAAATTGTTTATTTTATCATGACGTTTATTTTAACACTTATATATAACGCCTATCGTTTATTTTAACGCCTACGCCGAAATGGTGGCTTCTGGAACCAAATGGAAGCGGTCATACTCGGTGTTTTTGATCACTGACGACTGCTGATAAGAGAATCTGTTTGCAGAGGGTATACTAAAGAAAAAACTAAATAAGGTAAAAAGAAAAAAGCGAAATTGCAAGTCATAAGTGAATTTCTTTGAATGGAGATAATGAATTTCCTCTGAAGGGAGAGGGCAATTGTAAAAAAAACTAGATAATTTGATTAGGCATTGCCCAGAAATGCATTGAAGTTTGAAGTGGGAGGGGATTGGGCCCAAATTACGCCCTGCTTTTGACCCTAAACAACTCAAAGCCTATTTTTCATAAATAAAAATAAATTAGTGTTATTCCAACGTTCGTGCTCTAAACTAGATAATATTTTAGCAAAATTTTGAATTTATTTACATTTAAAAATTTTCCCTATTGGTTCTCAGAATAATTTCTAGTTTAACTCTCCCCCTCCCAATACATATACATGTAAAAAATTAGAGGAACCCAAGTCATCAAGCCCCTTTAGTTCTCAGTTTTAAAGATTATGAGCAAGCGTTTGATTCTGCTGATAGAAGAGCTTTTGCGAAGGTCCTGTCCCTGTATGGTATACCAGATAAATACATTAAAGTGATTAGTGCTATGTACGAGAATAACATTACTGCAATTAAGGTAGGAAACGAGGATAGTAGCTAGTTTCGTATTAAATCAGGAGCAGGATTGCGTTCTTTCCCCATTTATGTTGCTCATTTCAATGAACGTTGTCCTGAGGAACACAGCAAAGGCAATGGGAAGACCCGGAATCAATTGTGGGAGTAAAACTCTCCCACACCTATTATGCTGATGATGAAACATGTTAGATGAAAATGTTAGCGAAATGAATGAATTTTTAGAGTTAAGTGTGCAAGAATATGTTTGAAAATTAATGTTGAAAATACTAAGTTGCTTAGACTAGGAATAAGTGAAGGTGTAGATGTGGTGTTGGGTAACAAGGAGATCGATCAAATGCATAGCTTCACATACCTCGGTAGTATTATTAATAAAGAAGGTGGATGCAGTAAAGATGTTAAAAGTAGAATAGCCAAAACTCAGGGTGTTTTTTTTCCACAATTGAAAAAAGTTTGGAAGAATAGAGAGATGTCTATGAACCAAGAATAGAATATTGGAAGCTACAGTGATGACAGTGGTCAAGAATGGCTCAGAATCGTGGATGCTCTGAAAGATGGAGGAGGATTTGCTAATTATTTTCCAGAGAAATTGCCTGCGGATTGTTTTGGGCACCCGCCTGACTGACCGTATCTCAAACAGGTAGCTGTAAGAAAAATGTATTTCAATCCCGCTCGAGAGAAAGGTTGATATGACAAGGACACGTTCTGCGTATGAAGGATGACAGACTGCCATAGATAATCCTTGTCAGCCAACCGGCTAGGGCCAAACGAAAAGTAGGTCGTCCCAAATGGGGTGGGAGGATGTCATGGGGAAAGATTTAGGGGAAATGGGATTTTCTTGGGAGGGTGTAAAGAGGGAGGCTTTAAATAGATTGGAATGGAGGAGGAGCGTGCGTCGTTGCGTTAGCCTCAGATGTCTTGGTGCTGCGGTGAGTTGTTAGTAGTAGTAGTATTGTAAAAATTATTAATATTTCATTGATTTTTGAAGTTGTTATAGTAACACTTAACAGATTTTAAGTTTAAGAGCCAATGGAATTAGCTAAGATGGAGTTGTCCAGCTAATTGTCCAGCTGTCCAGCTAATGGAATTAGCTGGACAGACAGCTTTTACCTCTGAAAGACTTTAAGTTCAGACAAGTCTGAAAATATTTTCTATGCATAACTTTTTCCCTTTTTTCCAGAATGTAAAAACTGATTGATCTATGGATTATTTTTGTTTTGTTTGGAGTGTTTTATTCTGTTTTGTTTTTAAGCCCATCGTAGATTGTTGCTTTGTTTTATTTGTTAAAATATTTTTGTAATTTTATTCATGTATTTATTATGCATCTCGATTTTGAGGGAAATAAATAAATATGGCATTATTTTCAGGGCTCTTTTATCACCCAATGAGGAGTGGCACCGAGATGTGGTAGTTGAAGACGGTGAATACGCTTTATTGAGGAAGTTGCCTCTCGTCACCCTGCCAGAAGAGCCTGAAATAAAGGTGATTCAACACTTTTTTTCCAATATCGGAAATCATTGTTCTCCTGTGTGCATAAATGTATTAATTATTAATATAATGTATACATGTTTTAATGTAATGTACATTATAAATAATAAATGTATTCATATAGTGTACATTTATATTATACATTAATATAAATATATATTTATAAAATATTATATATTAACATAATATAGTTATGTTTCTATAAACACTTATATATTGATATAAATATATTATAATGAGTAAATGTATTAATATAATATACATTATAAATAATAAATGTATTGTGTC
>JAQQPU010001209.1:52198-84915 GCA_029168905.1 Artemia sp. Kazakhstan ARC1039 | reverse complement strand
GCCCTGTTACGTCACGGCACACCCCTGTTTCCCATAGGTTTCCACTACATGCCCTGTTACGTCATGACATCCAACATACACACCCCTGTGGATTCCTAAACACAGATAGGAGATTTCCATAGGATTTGAACAACGCCCTGTTACGTCACACGAAACACGCCAGTTTTAAATGGTCATTTGTAATATAGATGACGCAATCTTCTTTCACTATTAGAATGGACACATCTGGCAAGATTCCCATGGCGTCCTGTTTCAAGCGCATGCCCTGTTTCCATGACCAGGTCTAATATGGATGACGCCATCGTGTGTGACTTAATAGATTTATTTAGAATGATGTAATCATACAAGAATTTATTGGGAATAACTTAATGACGGCGCACACCTTACGCAATGACATCGCTAACATGTTGCGTAATGACGGCACACACGTGGGTCTTATGTAATGACCGCTACACACGTGGGTCTTATGTAATGATGGCAGGCACACACGCACATCTTACGTAATGTCAGAGCACACGTGGGTATTGCATAATGACAGCACCCATCTTACGTAATGGCAGCGCTCATATTACCGTCAAATAATACTTTTGAGGTTTTATTATTCGTCAAAACGTTCAAAGTGTTTTTTTCAAGGCGTTTTTTCTTTAATTCAAGGCTTTTTTTTTCTTTTAAGACGTCTTTTCCTTAGTTTTTGTCCTCCTTATGACTCGAAAGACCATTCACATCGAACGGAACAACGCCCCAAACGCCAGGACCAACAAGCTATTTCTAAAATTCTGTATCGAGAAATATTTTCTAAATGATAGCATATTGCACGTGAGATTTCCCATGTTTCGTTTACTAGAATAACGTGTTTCTTACATCTGTTATAATTAACGCACAGACGCAGAGTATCTATTTCTAGAAATCAGTCATCGCCTGGTCATTTAGTAATCAAGGCGAAAGGGGGCTGGCTACAAGATGCTTACTTACTGTAAACGCTTAGGCATTCAATATTTGTCCTAAACAATAATTCTAAAACCACAGACCTTTGTAAATAAGATTTATATTAATTAAAACAAATTTACAACATTATTAAAACAAATAAAAAGCAGTTAAAACATGAAGAAACGTGAAAACGCTTATAAAGAATAAACTATTAGCAAAAAGAACCATGTATTAGAGAGAAATAGATCCTAGCAATCATTTCCAGATGGGCAAGGTTGATATTAAAGGCAAATTTGGGCCATATTGAGCTATTTCTGAGAGCTATTGACGAAAATGCCACGTTTTCTTTGAGCTAAGCTTATGAATATTCACAAACCATGACATTTCGCAAGCCAAGGCTTTCATGATGCTCCACAAAAAAAACCACACCAGCATGCCATTAAGTGCCAGCCCCCCTAACATCCACGTGGTACATCCCTTATCGCACATATGGATTTTTGAACCTTTTACTCTCAAGAATAAATTTTGTAAACTAAAAAAGACCAATATTTTTAATTGGATAGCGAAAACTTGCCATTTTATTGCTTTTTTGCAATGTTCCATGCTAATTCCGAGCCCCTTGACACTGAATGGTTGACATACAGCACCCTCTAATGGGCATTATCACACATATGATATTTTTCGGGGGGTATTTTTCCAGAAAAAAATTCAGTTACACTAGAATTGATCGTTTAAACTTGATGAAAAAACCACCATTAGTGTTTCTTCTGATGAATCCTAAAAATTGAGGCCGGTTTGGTACAATATACCGGCCTCATTTGGTTTGAAATTGAAAGTTCTTGTTCACTTTTTAACAGTCATAAGATATCGGAGGGCAACTACCCTCCCCCTCCTCCGCGCCCTATTTTCCTCAAACCCATCCGATAAGAAGTTCGAGAGAGCCATTTTTCAAAATGGTTCAAAGATCATATAACAAAAACTCCGGGGTCAACACAATCCTTCTGGGCCCAGGGTAGGCGTTGTAAAGTAAGCCCGGTGGGCATACATAGGTGTTATGGAAGGGATGCTCTAATAAACTTCAGAGAGGGCTCATTTGGTTGTAAACTGAAAGCTCTAGTTCAGTTTTTAAGAGTCAAAGGGCAACTATCCCCCCCACACCTATTTTCCCCAAATGAATCCGATAAAAATTTTGATATAGCCATTTCGTTAAAAATAGTTCAAAAATCAGATAACAAAAACTCCGATGTCGACAGAACCCCCCAGGGCCCGGGGGCAGGCACTGCAAGTTATGCTGGTGGCATATATGGTTCTTATGGAAGGGATGCTCGTATAAACTTCAGGGAGAGCTGGCTCATTTCAATGGAAATTGAAATTTTTAGTTCAATTTTTAAAAGTCAAAAGAGATCAGAGGGCAACTAGCCCCACCCCACGCCCTTTTTTCCGCTAACCTATCCGATAAAAATTTTGAGATAGCCAATATTTTAAAATAGTTCAAAAGTCATATAACAAAAACTCTGGTGGCGATACAAACCCCCAGAGCCCGGGGGCAGGTGTTGTAAGTTATATCCTGGGGCAGCATACGGTTCTTATGAAAGGGATGATCGTATAAACTTCAAAGAGGAATCATTTTATTTGAAATTAAAAGTTCTGGTTCATTTTCTTAGAGTCAAAAGAGATCGGAGGGCAAAAAGCCCCTCCCACTCCACGCCTTTTTATCAAGGAGGCACACTTGTGCCTCTATAAAGAGGCGACCCACCACAATGTTAAGTGATTTCCGGTCCTAGCGGTCGCAGAGAGACAGCGGTGATCGTATTTTGTAGCCCAAGCTCCAACTAAGAAACGTGCAAAATTTCACCCCCCTCCCCCCCGACTTTATCTTCATGGGTAAAAGTGGGCCGGAAGTTTTGACCCTCCGACCGCAGCCCCCCTTTAACGTTGTCTGATTGGGCTGAAATTTAGAGGTTAAGATTTCCTAGGGCCCAGGAGCTTATCCTCGAAATTTCAGCTCAATCCGATCACTCCTTCCCTGTTTTTCAAAAAACGAATATAGCCACTTAAAGTTCATTTCTCTTTTTTTTATCAGCCACACCTACAGGCTACAGTGGCCAACGGATCCGGGTGAATGAGGACTCATTCGAAGCGGAATTCAACCTGTTAGGGTCTTTTGATATTTGAGACCGAAAAAATTATCCCCCGAATTTACATTTACGAAAAACCTCGTTTTCCTATAAGAGCACATGTTAATTTTTCCCACCACAGCCCCCCTTTAACGTTGTCCGATCGGGCTGAAATATAGAGGATAAGCTTTCCTGGGGCCTGGGAGCTTATCCTCAAAATTTCAGCTCAATCCGATCCTTCCTTCCCTATTTTCCAAAAACCAAATATCAAGTTTTGTGGGGATTTGCTTGCGGCAAAAATAGATACGGGAGACTAAAATAATATAACAAGTGTCTCTGTGGTACAAAGGTCGGTGCTCCTGACTGTCAGGCGGAAGATCCGGGTTCGATTCCCTGTCAGAGACAATTTTTTTATATACTGAATTTAAAGTTTAAAAAAGAAACTCAGTTTCTTTTTTAAATCCGCTTATCCTCGAAATTTCAGCTCAATCCGATCACTCCTTCCCTGTTTTCCAAAAAACAAATATAGCCACTTAATGTTCATTTCTCTTTTTTTTTATCAGCCACACCTACAGGCCACAGTTGGCAACGGATCTGGGTGAATGAGGACTCATTCAAATCGGAATTCGACCCAGCAGGGCCTTTTGATAGTTTCAGACCGAAAAAATATCCCCCGAATTTATATTTTCCAATTTCGGCAAAAGGCTTCTTGAAAACACCCTGTCGAGAAAGAAAAGAATGTTACACAATCATCTAACAGTTAGTCAAGCAATAATAAGTAATAAACTGTACAAAAACGTGCAGAAATTATTTGAAAAAAACTACGTTTTCTAAAGAGTTAAAGAGGTTGAGTTACAAGGTCGAACCTTAAAACGTACAGGGATTAGGAGGCACAGTTGGGGGGCTGCCGCCCCCCAAACTCCCCACTTTTGCAGCCTCTTTTGTTAAGGTTTTTTAAGTCCTGTACCCTGCAATCAATTGGTCGTACCAATACGAATGAAATTGTTTCAATGGCATTTTTTTTAATATCTTCTGAGGATTTGGCAATGACTACTCAGTCTGTTACAGTTATAACTACAAACTTGTCTCTGTGCCAGGTAGTCTTATGTACTCAGTGTGATCATGTATGATGGTAAAATAAATGAACCTGAACTGCTAGTTTATTCTGAGTCCTTCTTCTGCTCCCTGTTTTTCTGTTCAAAATTGTTAAAGTTCATCACAGTATAGCTTGTTATTGGTTGGGGAAAAATCTCCTGAGGAAACGGAAAATGATAATTCTCAGTAGGGTTCTTAATCAAATAAATGCAATAGGGTGTTCTTATGGTAAAAAATTCAAGCAGACTTTTTTTTTGTTGTAAAACAGTTCTTTGCAAGGGCAAAACCGGGGGGCGGTAGCCCTCATCGATAAAAGATGCAATAGTTGTTTTTATGGTAAAAAACTACAGCAGACTTCGTTTGTGTTGCAAACCAGTTCTTCGCAAGAGCAAAAGTTGGGGGTGACCTTAAAAAAAACTTAACACAAGAGGCTGCAAAAGCGGGGGTATTGGGGGGCGGCAGCCCCCCCAACTGTGCCTCCTAATCCCTGTACGTTTTAAGGTTCGACCTTGTAACTCAGCCTCTTTAACTCTTTAGAAAACGTAGTTTTTTTAAATAATATTCCTAAAACCCATCTAATGAAAATTTTTAGAAGGCCATTTTGTTAAAAATAGTTTCAAACATCAGATATTAAAACTCTGGGGTCAACACAGCCCCCCAGGACCCAGGTACAGGCGTTGTAAGTTTTGCCCCCGGTGCATATATGGTTCTTACAGAAGGGATGCTCGTTTAAACTTCAGAGAGGGCTCATTTGATTGAAAAATGAGAATTTCAAGTTCACTTTTATAGAGTCAAAAGAGATCAAAGGGCAATTATCCCCCCCCCTGCACGCCTTTTCACCAAACCCATCCGATAAGAATTTTCAGATAGCCGTTTTTTAAAAGTAGTTCAAACATCAGATAATAAAAACTCGACAAACCCAATTTCTTACTTTTATATTGTCACTTTAGTACTAGTTTTGATACTTTGATATACATTTGATTTCGATAAAAAAGTTTGGTTTTGAAATAAGGTATTTTTAAAAACTAGAAACTTTGCAATCAAAAAGGAACAAAATTACTTAACAAAAGAACTTTCCGAAATAGAAGTTTTTCAAAGAAAAGTAAAGGCCATTTTAAACTTAAGATCAGCAGATATCTGTTAAAATTCAAACTCAAAACGACCAGAAATTACTATTGAAGAATAAATGAAACCCAAAACGAACATAAATTAAATAAACAATCATAGCAAAAAAACATACAACAAGTAATAATATAAATGAATAAATAAATCATGTTAAATTTAGCAAGCAAGCAATGTTTAAATTTAACATGCAAATCAAGCTTAAAACGAAAAAAAAATTTCTATTGAAATATAAATGAAACCCTTAACGAACAGAAGTTAAATAAAGAATCAATGCAAACAAACATGCAATAGACACTAATTTAAATGAATAAATAAATCTTAAAATGAGTGAAACTTAAAATGTAAATCAAACTTGGAACGAACAAAAATCACTACAAACAAGAGTTGGGGTATCGCCTCCTTCTTTCACTGTAAAAGTCTAAAACCTACTGCGTCATTAAATAAACAACCCTAGAATGGGTTTGAAATGTTTGTTGTGAAGGGTATAGAGTGTGTTTAGTTTTTTTGTGGCTTGGTTTCAAATGTATATTTGGAAATAGGTTTAATTGATTGGATTGTCCTACATCTTCTTTTTTATTAGAGGGGGGGGGGTAACTTAAAATCGCTTTTTGTTTGGGTATTTTGTTTGGGTCTTTTTTGTTTAGGTTTTAGACTTTTACAGTGAGAGAAGGAGGCGATATCCAATTTCTTGTTTTTAGTGATTTTTGTTCGTTTCAAGCTTGATTTGCATATTCAATTTAACCTTCACTCGTTTTAAGATTTATTTATTCATTTACATTAGTATATATTGTATGTTTGTTTGAATTGATTCTTTATTGAATTTCTGTTTGTTTTTGGGTTTCATTTATACTTCAATAGAAAAATATGTTTTTCGTTTTAAGCTTGATTTGCATATTCAATTTAAGCATTACTCGCTTTAAGATTTTTTTATTCATTTTCACTTTTACTTGTTGTATGCTTTTTGCTATGATTGTTTATTTAACCTCTATTTCTTTGTGGGTTTCATTTATTCTTATATAGTAATTTCTCGTCGTTTTGAGTTTGAATTTTAACAGGTATTTATATCGGTTGATCTTAAGGTTAAAATGACCTTTACTTTTCTTTGAGAAACTTCTTTTTTGGAGAGTTTTATTAATTAATTGAAAATAATTGTCATTTTTTAGTTTAAAAAATTTTGTTTTTGAGAGAAAAACGTTGAAAAATCCATATGTGTCATAATTTGCCCCCAGAGGGTGTTGTCGGGGATGATATATTGTGCCACACTGGCCTCAATTCTTTAGATTTATTAGAAGAAACGCTAATGGTGGCTTAAGTTTAAACGATCACTTCTTGTGTAAGTGCTGGAAAATGCCCACCGAAAAATTTCATATGTGCGATAATACCTGTTATAGGATGTCGTGTATCAACCATTCAGTATCACAGGCTCGGAATTAGCATGGAACATCGCAATCCAGCAATAAAATGGCAAGTTTTGGCTGTCTAATTAAAACAATGGTCTTTTTTTAGTTTCCAAAATTTATTTTTGAGAGAAAAAGGTTCAAAAATCCATATGTGTGATGAGGGGGGTTTCACGTGGATGGCAGGGGGGCAGGCACATAATGCCATGGTGGTGTGGGGTGTTTTGTGCGGAATATCATGGAAGGCTTGAAACTTTTATATCAAAGATCACGTGATGGGTTCTTTGCGCCTGTCTGCTTGTATCCCAAGGCCCTTTTCAATGAAAAATAACAACAATTCTAAGAATTTTCCTCATCATAGCGGAAGTTTAGATAAGAACAGATATGGGTGCTCGGAATGATAGGCTATTGTGGGGTTACCGGGCGTTATGAATAAGAGGGGTACTGGGCGCACAGGAGATATTAATATAATACTACTGATATTCTCATTAAGATTCATTGACTTTTTCGTGATGTTTTCCCTATTTTTCGTAAGTCATGCCAAGTTTTTAGGGTAACATTAAACTTAATGAGTTTTCTATATTTAGAATCGGCATAAAAGTCAAGCCTTTTGATGTATCTATTGTTATCCAAATTCCCTTTTTTAGAGTTTCGGCTACTATTGGGCCAAGTCACTCCTTACTTACAGTTCGTTGCCACAAACTGTTAGATAAATGAAGGTTACGTGGATGGTATAAATGTTATCACAAACCAATTCGGCCAGTTTATTCAAAAATTGGCTCTTCGGTCAAGGAGTGCACGAAGCATGATAGGGAAAGTTTTCTTAGTGATTGGCTGTGCTGATTCTGTTGGTGATATCTAGATTTTCATTTTTGTAAAGCCCAAATGATGAAACAACAAGAATAGTGAAAAGCATATAATCAAATTTCTATGGGATTGAAAACCTTAATCTCAGAACTTTAAAGCTGTAAATATGCATAAACTACCATATATTCCTTATATTACTAACTTGCAGTTAGATGAATGGGACATGTCCAGAATCTATAAAGGAAGCTAAAGTTGTTCCACTCATTAAAGAGGATAGCAGGGAAGATATTGGAAATTGAAGACAAACTTCGATACTACCGCTATTTTTCTAAGTATTTGAAAAAGTTATTCATCAACGCTGGTACGATCATGTCACAAAACATTGCCGACTAAACGAAATTGAAACTGGGTTTCTAAAAGGCCACTCAATTTATCATGACACCATTCATATTGTCGATTTTGTACGTTTAAAGAAAGGTGAGATATCCCTAAGACTAAAAGTACTTTGTAATTTGGGAAAGCATTTGATACAAAAAATTTCACAGTTAAAAAGGAGTGATGTTAAAATGGTTTGAAAGCTCATTGTACAGAAAGTGCATTAAAGTAAATGTTAATGATGTACTTTCTTGGCTGTATCGGATGTCCTTTGCTGCTCCGATAGAGTTGGGCCCTTTGTTCACTTCTGAACCTAATTTATGTAGATAGTATGAGGGTTAATGTTCGGGATCGCTGCCTAACGAAAGTTTTCCCGATTAAACTAAGATTATTTATTCTAGATAAATATTAATGTTTATTATCTAAAGTTTTTGAAATATAATTTTAATTCTTATTCTTCCTCAACAAATAAAACACATCTACTCTACATATCTGTAAAATTAGCTGCAACAACCTTTCTTCTTAAATTTTTCATACCAAAGCAGTTATTTTTATATTTTTCAATGATGAAGTATCAATACTCTATACTCCTGAAAAACAACTTGCAAAAACTTTTAAGCTTTTCGTAGAATTAGTAGGATACTAACTTGCGGTTAGGTTGTTATGACTTTTATTCTGTTTTCCAGATCACTCCTGACAATATGGAATAGAATAACCTATAATATGTTTCTTCGCTACATTAGCTGGAGCTATCATGAGCATGTCGATATTAGAAAAAGACAAAACAAAACTATTTCAATGTCTCGCAAGTCAGAATTTTCTATAGTCATTATTTACAAATCTTTTGTATCGAATAGATATAGAACAGTGAGAATATGTCAAAATTAAGAAAGAAAAGTGTTTTTTTTACAAATTAAAAGAAAGAAAGAAAATAATTATAATAATTTGTCAATAGTCAATTTTACGGGGAAATAATCTACAAAGCAATACTATTCTCTACCCGAGAGGCTGAATATAACACTGAGAAATCTATTAGATCAAAATAAAATCCTTGAAATTGTCCTCAAGGATGTTTGCTTGTAAAATTCAAAAGATATTGCGTAACATTGTTCATGAAGATGGGACTGCCCCCTGTTGTCATATATTGGGATCAGCAGATTAACTGGCTCAATTTATTTTTCAGTTTTATTTGGTCTCTGGAACATTCTGAGATCCAATGACACTTGTCAATTAGAGTATGATGATATTTTTCTTCGAGATGCAATGAAAAGCCAAAGTATCTCTGATTACGAAATTACAATTCGAATATTTCATTTACAAATACATATAGAAAACTAAAATAAAAAATTAATCAGAGATCGAACATGAAAAATTAAAATGTATTAACATTGAAATAAATTCACGAACCATTTGTCTAGTCTTCCAGTTTTCAGCGCATAGGCTGTTTGAATTAACTCTAGGAGATTAACTATTAAATGGCATTGTTTCAGGAACACCCTTCTTAATATAAGGTGTTTCACATAAAGCGCTAGGTGTTTCTCCAGGGAAGAGCAGAAATTATTGAGTTCTAACTTAAAACTGGGGATGCAATTACTTGTTTTTATTAATACACGATCAGTGTCATTCACTCCCATCACATAAAAACACTTTAATGCATGTTCTAATCTACAAATTTAGATGATTCTTCGAAATTAGATGAATCTTAATCAAATCATAGTATACATCCCACTGAAAGGCCTTGTTTCCTCAAAATGTATGTCAATGACTATAACTACAGCACAAAAAATATGTTTTTGACTGCTCTCCCAAATAATACAGTATTTCTGAATCCATAATGGTATATCCACCTCAATGTTTTAGATATATTCTTGTATTGTTACTGCTCTATTTTTAAGGGATCTTATCATAATTTCTAATAGCATGCGAACTTACATGAATCCTACTTAAAATCTTTTAAGCAGGGATAAATGATGGTCTAAGACCTCGGTATTCTTTTTACTTTAAGTTTTGTAGAAGTACTTTAGAGTTGATTTAAAGTTGATAAAGTTGATAGGTCATAAAAAAAGTAAAAAAGGGATATCTGCATCTATCTTCGGTATACCTATCTTCTGTATGTTTTCCTTTTGTTAATCTATTTCGTACTATAGAGCAGTAATTAAAGAGTCGGGGAAAAGACTTAGTTGAGGAAATAAGTCTGGTCTTCTGTAAAACATCGTGTGGAAAGGATGGATTTATGAAAGTAATAGTAAAAGGATTATAACAAAATTAGGAAATACAAGATCAATTTTTGTGTTTATAAGGTGTTTTAAGGATGGTTAAGGATTAACCCCACTGTAAAACAAAATTTGATTTTCAACAAAATGTTTTACTCGAATTCAAAAAAGTATAAAAATGCAATTTTTCTGTTGGAATTGCGACTTGCTTATTGAATTCAAACAAGTCAAAAATACAATTTTTCTGTTGAAATTGTGACTTGCTTGTTGAATTCCACAAAATTATTGAAATTATTAAAATTTATGATCTTTTTACTAGAAAAGCTTTAATTTTCGACGCAAATAGGTTATATTAATCAAAATGGTTTGGGCTTCAACAGTAGATTGAAATTTCTAGAACATCATATTGAATTTGACTATGGTGCCACTTAAAGTGAATTTATGTACAAATGCTCTTATAAACATGCATACATTTATATACAAACACTTTAGTTTATAATTAATATTTTGGAGCAATGGAAGAATACCATATGAACTTTTTAATCACTAATGGCTTACAGAATAGTTACAGTGCATTATAAAAGAGAAACACTCTTTTTGGGCCTTTTATAGATAATCACAAGTTCGGACTTAATAAATGTTAATTTCATACTTTACGGCATTATTTTTGTAGTATGATTGCTTGGGTATCGCTGGAAACTGACGATTCCACTAAACTTTATGATGAGTGGAAAAGTCCACCTCTGAGCAAGAGTCTTATATCTGAAACTTGTTATTGATAACCATTCCTGGCAGCTGTTAGAACATTCAACTATTTCATTGTTCGACAATATTGTAGGCCTAATAAATTGAACAACGATAGTGATAGAAATACAATTGAAGAACGAGATAGAAATCCAATAAGGATCTTAAAATCCAACATGTGGTGTTTTAAAATTCAATTTGGGTATGGGAATCCAACATTTTTGTTTTCTCAACATATTGGATAATCAATAATGATAATAAATTTCCAAAATGGTCTCTAATATTCAATTTAAGCTGTTGAAATTCCATTTTTGCTGTTGATAAACATTACAAACAATTTTTGTTGAATCTCAAACAATTTTTGTTTAAAGTGCGGTGTTTTTCTCTTCTTTAATGTTCAAACTGCTTGGCCTTTATCGGCACCCAGAATTTCGTTGGCAGCTTTATTGCACCCTAACCATTCCTTCTTTTAATCTGATGGATATCATTCTTCTAAACTTGGTCCAGCCTTTTTGCCTCTCCTTTCAGGTTCTTACTTTTTGTCTAACTTAGTCACAAAATAACTCTAGCAGAACAAATTGAATTTCGCCAGACAGCGTGTTTTTCAAAATTTGGAAGACAATAATGTTTCCCAGATAGACCAGAAAAGCCACTATGGGTGCAATAAAGCTTCCCAAATATAGCAGTATTTTCAGTAAAAAAAATTAAGATATAGGCGAATTTCACGCTCCTCAAGAATTATACTAGCCCCAGAGATCAAATAATCTTGAATACTCCTATAGAAACGTATTTTCTAATGTTCTTTAAATGTTTAAAAAAAACTTGGTAGGATATCGACGTCCAATGATGAATTACGTTTATGTAATAATAAAAGCATCTATAGCCAGGTTGAGTGGAGCAATAACAAATAATGGATAAAGCCAAAGTGATAACAGCCACACGCCCTTTTTGTTTAAAAATCACTTATTCAGAAACATTATTATTGATTTTTGGGGTCTTAAAAAATACCAAGATGAAAAAAAAATTTGTTTAACCTATAATCTATAACTTTATTTTTTTAGCTTTTTTTTCTACGTAAGAATTTTTTTTAATTTTGTTCTTTTTCTGCAGTTGTAGCTTTTGAGATGATACTGAAGAAGCTTTGGTGTCGCAAAACCTTTTACACGTTTGAACAAAATGGTGAGAAATTAGTCTTTTCTACCCCCTAGAAAACATCAAAGATCTAAGAATTTTCAAAAAGCCAGGGAGAAAAAAATGGATATTGAGGTCAGCCAAACCGTCAATTCAACTGAAATGTACAAAGTGTTTTATAATGCCCCTCAGTTTTTTATTGATGCAATGATAAATAATGGTGAAAGGAAATCACCAAAGATTGTGACACTGATAGTTGCTTACTCCTTCATGATTTTATTTGGAGCTATTGGAAATGTATTAGTTATATTTGCAGCACTGAAAAAAAAAAGTATGAGGTCAATTAGACATATTTTCATATGTAATTTGGCTGTATCCGACCTTACATTATGTACATTTGCAATGCCATTTACATTAACTGAAGTGGTAACACTCTACTGGCCCTTTGGCAGTGGCACTTCTTTCCTTTGTAAATTAAGCTCATGTATTCCGACTTTATGTGTTTATGTTTCTTCATTCAGCATAACGGCAATTGCGGTTGATAGGTACTTTTTGATCGTACACCCAACACATAACTCATTAACGAAAAAAAGGGCCCTAGTCTTAATACTATGCATTTGGGTACTTTGTTTTATTTTCGCATTACCTATGTATTTATACAGAGACCTTTCTACCGCTGAAATAAAATTTGTGAATATGAATTCCAGCGTATATATTGAAATAAATCAGTGTGGTGAAACATTTGCTGTCAGTATTACATATTCAATGGTTACAATAATATTTCAGTGCATTTTACCTATCATAACAGTTTCAATAGCTTACAGCAAAATTGCAATCCAGCTTAAATCTCGAATGAACTCTTTAAGTCACATGACTATCGATAAGAAAAAGTTAAGTAATGAAGATATGAGATTAAAGAAAACGAATCAGTTATTAGTGTCAATTACTTTCGTTTTCGCAATGAGCTGGCTTCCCTTAAACATCTTTCTATGTGTTGATGATTACATGTCCCAAGCTATAAGTCGAGACAGGAACAATATAACATTTCCTATTTGCCATCTAATTAGTATGAGTAGCGCATGTTCAAACCCATTACTTTACGGATGGTTAAACGAAAACTTTCGCAAAGAGTTTTTGGAGATTTTGTCCTGTTTTCGAAAACAGAATAGCGCTGAGGACGCCAATTTTGTTTACACAGAAAAACGACCTTCTTATAGAAGAGCTGTTGAGAAAGGGAAAACGCCAATAATTATCTATACTAAAGCAACGTCAACACCAATATCGTCTGACAACCAGATGATGAAAATTGAGACTATGGAAATTAGCCTAAGTGGGCCAACATCAATAATCCCAATGAGCCCTAGTCCAAGTAGGGGTTCAATTCAGGAAATGAATGAATATACACTAAAATCTGTGACATTTTCAACCCATTAGAGTTGACCGTAACCCTAAAGACTCCATAAGGACATTTTAGGTCTTACCGCTGTAACATGCTACCTGATATGATAAACGTTTGAAAAAAAAAAAAAAAAAAAAAAAAACACTAAGTTCTTCGGCGAAAATGTTCTCTCCGTGTGCAGTGTTATTTAAGAAGTCATAATATTTGCCGATATAATATGATAATGTGAATGCAAGAAACTTGGCAAGGTTTCAAACAATAAACAGTTTCAGGCGGTGAATATGATAGTGAAAATTAATAAAGCAACTTATATTATCGTTCTTAGTTCTTAATATATCCTTTCCCGTCGTTAGTGAATTTTAATAATTCTTTTGTATGTTACTGCATGCACATAGTACACTGGACCATAGTACACTTTAATGCACTGGCATTAAACCCATCGCAAATATTCTACTTGGAACTTTCACAGAACTATTGAGCAAAAATTTCAATAAGGATTATGCGTCAGATAAACTTACACTACTTAGAAATGCCAAAAATATTTTCAATGAGCCAAAAGAGTATTTTTAATTGACAATAGTGGAAAGTGGCAGAAGTGTCGAAAAAATGTTACCAAAACCATTTAGTGTTGGTGTTTCTTAGCATTTTTTCAAATTTCGCAACTTTGCTAGTTATAGTAATTACACTAAGCTTGCCTTATTTTGTAATTAAATGAAAAACAAGTTTTTTTAACTGAAAGTAAGGAGCAATATTAAAATTTAAAACGGACAGAAATTATTCCGTATATAAAAGGGGCAGTCCCCTCCTCAACGCCCCGCTCTTTGCGCTGAAGTTTGACTCTGTCTCACAACTTTATTTTTTAAAACAAAAAAAAAAAACTTCAGCGTAAAGAGCGAGGCCTTGAGGGGGGGGACATCCCCTTTCATATGCGGAATAATTTCTGTTCGTTTTAAGTTGTAATGTTGTTCCTTACTTTCAGTTAAAAAAACGTGTTTTTTTATTTAATTTCTGAACTTTTTTGATTTAATGCAAGTTTTGATTTTGGCTCTACGTATATGATTAATTAAAACGTAATTTGCATATTAATCTTACTTTTATTGGCTAAATAGCTTTCTCGAAAGTTGCTTAATTTTATTTACGAACGTTTTTATCAGTAATAAATATACGTAACTTATGAATTAACTTCCGTAACGTACTTCTATATTCACATATTTTTAATACGTATATTAGGGGGTTCGCCCCCTAGTCAATACCTCGCTTTTTACGCTAAAGTTCGAATTTTGTTCCAATTCTTTAAAAATGACCACTTAATCACAAAGGTCGTTAATTAGAATAAATAGCTCTTATAAAGTACTAAAAAAAACTTTAGCGTAAAGAGCGATGTATTGACTTGGGGGTGAACCCAATAATATACGTAATAATTTCTGTTCGTTTTAAGTTTTGAGGTTGCTCCTTACTTTCAGTTGAAGAAATTGTTTTTTTTAATTTAATTTCTGATCGTTTTTTTTAATATTGGAAATCTGGCGCCCCCTTCATAGAAATATCCCTTACCCCATGAAAGCTTCCTCCATGGAAATATCCATCCACGTCACCCCTGACCCACCCCCCAACCATTACCAGCAAAAATTACCCATGAAAACGTCTGTATGCTTCCCAATAACCAATACTATATGTATATTTGGTAATATAATAACCAATATTTAATACGTATATTAGGGGGTTCGCCCCCTAGTCAATACCTCGCTTTTTACGCTAAAGTTCGAATTTTGTTCCAATTCTTTAAAAATGACCACTTAATCACAAAGGCCGTTAATTAGAATAAATAGCTCTTATAAAGTACTAAAAAAAACTTTAGCGTAAAGAGCGATGTATTGAATAGGGGGTGAACCCAATAATATACCTAATAATTTCTGTTCGTTTTAAGTTTTTATGTTGCTCCTTACTTTCAGTTGAAGAAATTGTTTTTTTTTATTTTATTTCTGATCGTTTTTTTAATATTGGAAATCCGGCGCCCCCTTCATAGAAATGTCCCTTACCCCATGAAAGCTTCCTCCATGGAAATATCCTCCCACGTCACCCCTGACCCACCCCCCAACCATTACCAGCAAAAATTACCCATGAAAACGTCTGTATGCTTCCCAATAACCAATACTATATGTAAACATTGGACAAAGTTCATAACTTGCAGCCCTTCCCCCAGGGACTGTGGGGTGGAAAAGTCATCCTCAAAGACATAGCTATTATATTTTTCGACCATGCTGAATAAAATGGCTGTCTCTTAATTTTGATCGGGTGACTTTGGGAAAAAAATGAGCGTGGGAGAGGGCAGAGTGGCCCTCCATTTTTTGGTCACTTACAGAGGGCACTAGAACTTTTAATTTCCGTTCGAATGATCCCTCCCTTGATATTATGGGAGCACTGGGTCAATACGATTACCCCTGGGGAAAAAAAAACAAAAAACAAAAAGACAAATAAACACGCATCCATGATCTTTCTTCTGGCAAAAAATACAAAATTCCACATTTTTGCACATAGGAGATTGAAACTTCTACAGTAGGGTTCTCTGATACGCTGAAGCTGATGGTGTGATTTTCATTGGGGTTCTATTACTTTTGATGGGTAGGACAAAACTTCGTGAAGCTTATATATTTGAAATTAGCGTAAAAATCCAATTATTTTGATGTATCTATTGGTATCAAAATTCTGTTTTTTATAGTTTCGGTTACTATTGAGCCGGGTCACTCCTTACTTACAGTTCGTTCACGAACTGTTTGAAACGTCAAGAAACGCCGAACACTAGTTGTTGCTGATGATTTTCTTTTTACACTAGCACCACTTACCACTCGTTTAAGTTGCCTATACTCTTTGAGCATGCCTTTAAGGTTCCTAAGTCCGTGAATAAAATTAATTTCATAGTGAAGGTAGTCAAGCGGAAGTAAAGATGTGAATTTATGCTCAAAACTAAAAGAAAGCCCTCAGTTTTAACTCGGCTGAACAAAATTATTTCACCGGAAACTGTGCCAAAACCAAAGGCCTCCGAAGGATGTTTTTCACTAACTCCAAATTCTTCGCATGGTCTTGCCCAGTAAGCAAAATCATTTCCTTGGATATTAACCCAGCCCCCTGTCAAACCCTCAAAAGGCTAGAGCTTCACTAAAAAACAATTCGTCTTTTGAGCAGTGTGTTTATTATTTTCATAACATCAAGAGTAGCACAAAAAATTAATTATTATAAGACTAATCAAGGTTTACAAATAAGAGTGGTGGTAACCTCTTCCTCTACAAAATACATTTTGTTTATAGCAAAGCACAAATGATTCTCTGACCTTTAGAAGGTTTAGGGGGCGGTAGTTTGTGGTCATTTCTAAGTTTGACTGACATTTCTAACATTGTAAGGTTAAATTGATGATACATTTCAAATCCTACTGGTTTTAGGACTCAGTTACTAAACTATAGGAATATTTGTTGTTTTTATGTTTGATGTGGTTGTTATTTTAATTGATGTTCCCGTTGGCTTTCATTTATAGGAATTTTATTAATACTATTTCCAAAAATAATTGTCGCTGCTGTGACAATGGTTTACTAGCCCCCCCCCCTCCCGGTATTTATGCATTATATCAACCCTGCTTAAAGAGGAGGTTTCTGATCATTTTAAGCAAGAATCATTCCATAAAGTTATTCCTGCTCGTTTCATGTTCTAGCATAGGTCTTTACTTTTCATGATTTTGTTCCGTTTTAATTGACAGGGTTTATTATTGGTCAGTATTAGCAGTATTTATAAGTTTGTTCTTGGTTTTTCTGCTACGAATTAAACTATTGGAATCTAATTTCAAGTTCAGTCAATATTTTCTGTGAATAGTAGTTTTGAGTAATAAATTTCTTAATAAAAGTCTTACTATAATGTTACGGACCGAGAGGAAGGGGGTTATTACTGATATGAGTAGAAAATCTACATAAGTTTTGGTCTTTTATACGACTGAAGCCATCTTAACCCCGGCAGAGAAGCGCCCTATGATTATAACGGGATTTCTCTATTCCCCAGTTCCTTGTCTCTATTTCAACAGGTAGTGGGATTCTTTAGGCTTTCACGGCATATCTATGGAATTTCTGGACATCGATTATGCAATAACAGCAGGTGTGAGGGTTATCTATGCCACAATTTGTAATATCACTATGCCAATTATTCTACCTTTTAGTAAAAAAAAAGCTTATGCCAAGTACCATATTTGTGGTGCAAATCCCTATCTTTTATCGGTCCATGCGTCAAGAATTTATCCCTTTATTGACCACAAGGCAAAATTTAGGCATTTCGAGTCTAAATTCTTAACACGTCAATTAGCCAATTCACCATTAGCCAGTAGTTTTTGATAAATTTTATAATGCTGAACCTTTTTACCTTGATTCGAGTCATATCATCGATATAACCCATATAATTTTAACATTGGCAAGGCTCATATAGATCGAAAACATCTTAACGAGTCATCCCGTTTCTCAATCGTAGACGTAAAAACCTATATATGACAATTCATTTCCTTTCATTTTCGGACAAGAAGCAATTATTTTGTTGAAAGATTTTTTTATTTTGAATAGGTTTACCTTTATTTTACTTGCAAAATCCAAAAAATAACAGTCTTAGAAGTCTAAAAATTAAAACAAAAGTACGATTTATTGAATTATGAAGAGTTTAGTTGTAGAAATCTGAAAATTGAAAGTGCTAGAAGACTTAGTGGTACGAAAAAAAGAAGTTGAATTTCTTGAAATATGAAGTATTTTATTGTCAAGAATAAAAAAAAATAACAGTCTTAGAAGTCTAACGTGTTAAAAAAGTGGAATTCTTCCAACTGTGAAGAATTTAACTATAGAAATCTAATGACTAAAAGTCTCAGAACTGAAATTGTTAAGAAATAGTTCAAGCTCTTAAAAAATAAAGGATTTTGTTCTCAACATTACAAAATTATAGTCCTAGAACTCTGAAAATGTTAAATAGGTTGAATTTGTTGAATTGTGAAGAGTTTAATTACAGAAACTAAAAAAAAGTTTAAACTCTGGAAATGTTAAGGATTCTTTTGTCAAAATTCCAAAAATAACATTTTCAGTGAGTCTAAAATTGTTAAATGGTTAAGTTCTTGATTTTTGAAGAGACTTAAAGTATTAAAAAAGAAGTTTCATTTCTTGAAATTTGAAGGATTTTATTGTCAAGATAAAAGACAAAAACCTAAAACTTAAAACTTAGAAATAGAACTTCAAAGATTGAAATACAGTTGAAAATAAGGATTAAAACTCAATTAAAAGAATGCTTTTACCAGGTTTTTTTTTAAGGGAAGGACAAGGTAACGTTCATAATTAGAAAAATTTTAAGAAAAAGAAAAATCATTGTTTATGATTGAAGAATGAAAGAGGCGTAAATAGCTGACTTGTGGGTTTAGAGAACACTAGATATTTTTAATTTAAAAATAGAACCAAAAGAATAAATGTGAAAAATTTAGTTGCAGAATTTTAAAAATTAATAGTCTTTGAAGTGAAAATTGAAAGATAAAAATGGAGTTGAAAACGAGGATAGAAAAATCAATAAAAGGAAGGCTTTTACCCACGAGTCATGGAGGGGAGCAATTGGAGTGGGATCGTCTGCTAAGACTAGTAAAGGGGTGTTGGACTAAGGTATAATTATTATTTAAATAAAGAAGTGAAAAAAGGTAGAGCTTATCTAAGTTAAATAAAAAAAAACTTAAAAGAAGGCTTGCATATGTGACCTAGGACTCTTGACGAATAAAGTATAATTATTAATTAAAAAGTAGAGTCAAAATTGTGAAAAAAAATATATGTGACTTAGGACTCCTGGAGGATGGTGAACAATTATTAATTAAATTATACTCAAAAGAAAATTAAGTTAAACAAGAATTTCATATTAATTGAATAAAATTTTGGGGAAGAGAAGTATAATTCTTATTTAAAATTAGACTTGAAACCGAAGATGGTTTGCATTTTTGGAGAAGGGGAGCGGTGTACCAAAGGGGTTGAGCAAAGTATGTACATGCAAATACCGCTAATTACGATGGAGTACAAGGTTTAAGGTGAGGGGGTCAAATTGCCACCAGAAATTAAAATATCTGAGATAGCCAAACAATGGTACTCTGGGTAAGATGAAGTATTGCTAAAACTTAAAGATAGGATTAAGAAACAAATATCGCTTCAGGGGAGTGTATTTACATGTGCTAGAAGGGGGTGAAGTACAATCATTATTCAGAATTAGACTTTAAAGGAAAGAGTGAAGATAAATGACCTTTTTTTAGAGGGAAGGTGTTTTGGTAAGTTTATTTTCAGCTTTTGTAAGTTTGTGTAAGTGCCACGAAGAGTGGAATGCGTCAGTTATGATACCCTTATTTAAAAAGGGGGATAGGTCTCATCATAATAATTATCGAAAGAATCCATTTAGGGAGTAGTTTCCCAAAGTTATTTTGTAAGGTGTTAGACTTTACATTAAGGAGGCGGAATGAAAATAAGGATATTTTGGATAAGGTTTGGGCGGGTTTGAGAGAAGGTTATGGGACGATAAATCATATTTGAAGTTATTTTTAATGGAAAGTTTGCTAGGGATAGGTCTTTCGATCTCGTTTGTGTTAGTTTTGGCTCAAATGTATAGGTTTACCAGGCTGTTGTGAAAGGTGGTTGGCCGGTTTCAAGGACAGTTATAGGATATAAAGGTGTTAGACAGGGTTGAACACTGTTTCCAAAACTATTCGCCTTGTTTAAAAATTTTGTAGTGGAGTTTATGGAAGACAAGGAGTTGCCGATTGTGAGTTTAGATATTGTACCCCTTTGCATTACATTGTTCACAGATGGTATAGCTTTGGCTGTAGATTCACAAAGAACCGTCAGAAATTATTTCATATTTTAGGGGATTATTTGGATAGGTAACACAAAGAACTTAATGTAGACAAAACTGTAGTGTTAGTATTCAGTAAATGTGGTAGACTTGAGGAGGATGTTAAGCATAGTTTTAAGGGTAGAAGAGTTTAGATTCTGGAGGAATGGTCATATTTAGGGGTTAAGTTTAAGTGGAAGGAAATTTACTTAGTAGCCATACAGAAAGTAAGATTGAAAAAGGTAAGGTATGTTGTGGTACTTAAAAGTCGGCTTCGGGATATTAAAAAAAACACTAAATTGTTAAAGAGGTTATCTGGGCTAAAATCTTAGGTGTTATGCATTATTGATCTAAGGTTTGGGGTATGTGAAGGAGGATAGGCTAGAACAGTGCAGCTAGGATATTATAAGAGGTGGCTAGGGATAAGAAGCATACAAATTGGTTGGTAGTTAGAGGTGATTTAGGTTAATAATCTTTAATAAGTCGTAGGCTAGTTAATATTGTTAGGCTTTGGGAAATTTTCTTAGGGGTGCCTAGAGTGCAGGTGACGAAATTGACTTATTTAGAAACGTTGTTGTGTGGCTCAGGTAGGGTATGGTCGTACAAGTTAAGAGTATGTTAGATTAGTGTAGATTAAATCATTTTTGGGGGATGGTTTCGGGCTTGAGGATATGAAGGACCAAGTAAGTGGATTTGTTGGAAGAATTCTACAGGACGAGGAAATACAGGCATGGCAGGTCCTGCGTCTGCTTTCGGCTTCTATGAGTTTTTATTGTCGGTCGAAAAAGATGTGGGGTGAAGCCATATTTTTTAAGGTGGGTTATTAAATAAAGTTATTAATTGAAATGAGAGCAAAAAGTTTGCCACAGAGCCAAAGAAGAACGTTTATTGCAGAGGTGGTTTGGGGGCGCAAAATTTAAAATAAATAATCTAACGGTTATAATCTTTTTGTAATTTTCAAAATTTTATTCTTATCAAAATAAAGTAGAGGGCTCAGTTTGCAGTAAGTATTGGCAAATTGGATCCGAAATTTTCATTTTTCCCACATCTTCATCATCGTTCCTTGAAAATAAATGAAAGTAGCAATCCAAGTAAAATATTGCGATGATTTAGATCCCATTCAGGTGTACCACCAACTCCAAGATACAAAAAAAAAAAAAATCAAAACGGACTAATTTCCTTATAGAAACCAGTAAATGTGTTAGAATTAATTGTGCAATACGGAGATGAAGGGGTCTTCGCAAACGTAAGAGCTGCCTACCAAATATTATTAGCAATTGCACTGTGAAAACCAAAACAGAGTAGATCTGGATTTTTTATATTCATAAGGAATCTTCATTATTTTTCCTACATCTAACGAATTAATTTTGTCCATTGTCTTGAGGCAAAGGCGAGGTTAACCCTACTTAACAAGAAAAGTCACTTGATATCACTTGTGACCTAGCGTGATAAACTTTCATTCCTCCAGTACAATAGAAACCTTTTAGGATTAATCGGCCTTTTCCATGGAAGAAAGAGATAGAATTAAAAGCTATGCCGCTAAAGGAAATGAGTTTTCATTTTCTGTCCCTTAGAAACTTAAGGAAGGTCTTCATTAACAAATGAAATAAGAAGTTTTTTCTTCTTCCATCACGTGAAACGTCGATTCAACGACCTTTGTCCTAGCAATGGCTCTGGACGATCTTCATGCTTTGTTTTGTTCTTAAGCAAAAAACTTTTATAAAATGGATACACTCAGTCAATATATTCAGTAATATATTTAATCGACACGATAATAGATATTTAGTGTCATTAGTACAGTATTCATAGAGACAAATTAAAATAAAAATTTAACTAGACTGTAAATACTAATTTAGTACTAGTTACAAAATAAATATATGCACACTCAACCACCCAGGGAAGGCTCAGAATGTCTGAATATGGACAGCTGTAATCTTTTGAATATCAACGACTAGCAAAACTAATTTGAAAAAGGACAATAACACACCCTTAATTAACCCATTATTCATAAATCTAAAAAAAATCAAATTGAAAAAAATTATTATCCCTCCTCTCCCAATTTCTTTAAAATTTTACTCCAAATGGCAAAATGTGTTCAGCCTCTCGAATGCCATTTGATACATAAATCCAAAAAGTCCAAGCCAAATAACTAATAATGAGACCTACACGGATGTTGTGTCGATAATCAACGGGAAAATTAAACGCCTCTAGTTTCACACCTTTGGAGTTTCTTTAGTCAACCTAATTTTTCTTTCTTAAGTCAACCTAATTATTTTATGTTACGAGTTATCACAGAACTTAGAATATATTCATGGTTAAGCAGCAAGGTAAATCAAAAAACAATTTGTTACCAGGTCATCCAAATGGCGTCTCAGAAATATCTTGGGAACACCAAGGGATATCAAGTTGAAATTGTCAGAATTTTTTGGGTCTGCGCCTTGTGGACCTTGAAGTTTGAGTTGGGACTTGGAGTGGAAAAGACTAGACGGACTTTGTCTAAAAGCTTCCTAAATGTTTTTGGATATCTCCAGTATCTCAAGAACGGTTTGGGAGATCGAGTTGAAATTTGCGCAACGAAACATTTTTGTCTCCTAAATATGGCTTCGTCCAAAAAAGGACCGACATTTGGGTCAAGAGAACTCATTTGCACATAAAAAAAAACTTGACGAAATTTGCTTCACCCGAAAATAAGCACTATACTTTTTTTTGAATTAACTAGGACTTGAAGTTTCATTGTTCAGCCCGGTTACTGGATGTTGCATGTTCTTTATCCTCTAGACCAAAAGCTTTGGGATGCACAGAAACAAACTTCGTTTCTCCAATAATTTTCAAAATGACAACCTTAAGTTCTTAGCCAGGTGGACCCATATCCAAAGATAAAACTGAAACTAATTCCGGATGTATTGGTTTAGCAAACCAGAAAATCGGTCCAAAATATTTTCGTTACTGATAGGTTTGTAACTAAAAGGGCAGGTGGAGATGCCCAGGTCGGTGTTAATGAAAGCAAAAATATTTTGAAGATTGGTTGCAAGTAAATATGAAACCGGAATTTGAGCCAACAAATTTAGGGTTGTCGGATTGGCTGAAACATAGAGAGCGTATAGACAAAGATAGGGGGATCACAATGAAGACAATAACTAAGGAAAAAGTTGTTATATTGATTCGTCAAGCTCAAAACAGGCCCAAAATGTTTTTTTTTTCTCCGATTCGATAGCAACTAACATAGCATATATGCTGGTTCAAATGAACCAAAGAGGAAAAAATTCTTTAGAAAAAAAGTGGGTTGTATCGCTTCCTGAAACCTCAATATGTGCTGTCAAACATTGTTTTTGACGAGCAGACTGGACCAAATGATCATAATGAGAACAATACATTTTGGAAGGGCAATGTGGCTATGTCGATTCTTTTCGCGGAAAATTCGATTTTTCTTTTACGCTGATCCGCTTTAATATTTCAGGCCAAATAGGCACCTCGACTAAGATTTTACGACAAACGAAGCCTCAATTAATATGAAAAAAACCGGCTTTATCGATTAACGACATCCTTTTTTTCTTTTTTTGACCCACAAAACAGAATCTTTTTTTAAATAAATAATCACTTTTTAAACAGACAAACAATCACAACCAAATATAACAAAAAAAAGTATTTGAATAAAATAGTGGATTAAGCTAAATTTATATTTAGGGCGTCGACACGATGGAGGTCAGGGTGGCCTCAGCTCGACAGAAGATCTGAAATCAAGAAAGTTTGCAATTGAAACGAATAATAGTCCGCCTCCCTGTTTCTCCGAAATTTTATAATAAAACTATGTTAAAAATCTGTTGCACAAAACTGCTGTTGATCGAAAATTTTGACTAAACATTAAAATTTTGTTCCATCAAAAAAGTTACAATTTTACATTTAAATATTAAGAAAATAAACTCAAAAAACTTAAAATATCCCTAGTATGAACTTCGAAAAGGGCTCATTCGATTAAAAATAGAAAGGGCTAATGCCCTCTTTAATAGTCGAAAGTGATTGGAGGGCAAATAAAAATTAGTGTTTTAATATTACCGTAAAATGAAAACTCGGTAAGTAAAATAGGTAAAATAAGGTAAAAATGCTAAAATAAGGTAAAATTGGTAAAATAAGGTAAAATTTGTGAAATAAGATAAAATAAGGTACTCCCGAGGAAATAGAGGGTAAAATTGTTGTTTTAGAGTTGTCCTGTAGTCAAACAGTTCGTGGTAACGAACTGTAAGCAGGAGCGACCAGGCTCAATAGTAACCGGAACTCTAAAAAACAGAATTTTGATACCAACAAATATATCAAAAGAATCGGCTTATTATGCTGATATATCAAAAGAATCGGGTTATTATGCTGATTTTAAATATATTAGTGAGAGTTTTTAAGTATATGTGAATTTTATCAAGTTTAGTCTTACGATTAAAGGCTACGATACTGGGAGAAGATCACACCATCAGATTCACCGTATCAGAGAACCCTACTCTACAGGTTTCAAGCTGCTATCTGCAAAAATAGGGAATTTCGTATTTTTGCCAGAAGAAAGATCACGGATGTGTTTATTTATTTTTTTGCTGTTGCCCCTCCCCCCCCCCAAAGTTAATCGTATCGACCCAGTGGTCCTAGAATGTCGCAAGAGGGCTCATTCGAACAGAAATTAAAAGTTTTAATGACCTTTTAAAGTGACAAAAAAATTGGAGTGCAACTAGGCCCGCTCCAACACTCATTTTTCCCAAAGTCATCGGATCAAAATTTTGAGATAGACTTTTTGTTCAGCATGGTCGAAAATATAATAATTATGTCTTTGAGGATGCTTACTTTACTTACTTTTTACTTTCGGCGGAAACCAGACGATGAACTGTCCTGCCTGGAACCAAAGGATCTTGGAATGACTTCCGACGACCACTTGGACCTGTCGGCTGCAGCTTTTCCGGCGATCTTCAGCCAGTCTTTGTCCGATCTCCGACCGTGTCTCCTGATTCCTCCCCACGGTTCCAGGTCCTCCTTGTATTTTTGCCACAGGTTCCTCTTTTGTCCTCCTGGTTTACGTTTCCAGGAGGGGGCTGGAGGCAGGAGAACGTCTCGACATATCGTGCCTTCAGGACGGCGCAATTTGTGGCCGAGGAGCCTCAGGGAACGTTTTTTAATGATAAGCGATAGCTCTTCTGATTGGCCACATCGACTCCTTACTTCACTATTGGAAATCCTGCCCTGTCCCTTAATGCGGAGGATATAACGAAGGCAGCGGTGGTCGAACACATCCAAAGCTCCCGCGTCTTCAACCTTGATCGGCCATGTCTCGCAAGCATAAAGTAGTACTGCTCGAACAGTTGCAAAATAGATTCTGACTTTTGTTTTGGTTGAGATCTCCCGTCTGGTCCATAGTGCTTTTTTCAGACTAGTAAAGACTCCCCAGGCTTTTGCTATGCGGGCAGAGATATCCCTTTCAGCTCTGCCATCTAGTGTAATGATAGAGCCAAGATACTTGAATTCCTCGACATTTTCTAGTGGCTTGCCGTCAAGGTTAACCTGGCAAGGAGCGGGTTGGTTGTGAGCCAGTACTTTAGTCTTTGCGCCACTGATGGTCAGTCCGATGCGCTTTGAGACCTCAGAGGTATGGTCGATCATGCCTTACAAGCTGTCGGCGGTGGTTTCAAGCTCAGCAACGTCGTCTGCGAAGTCTAAATCTGTTAGGGACTGGAGGTTACCAACTATTTGAGCGAAAACTAATCCGCTATGGTTTCTCATTGCATTATTCATAATCCCGTCTATCACGTAGTTGAATAATATAGGCGAAAGGGGGGACCCCTGTTTTACCCCAAACTCAACTGGAAATTTAGGGGTGTAATTGCCAGAAACACGGATGCAAGTCTCAGTGTCCTTATACGCACTTTGGAGTATCTCAATGATATCTTGTGGCATACCGTCTTCAGCCATAATTCTCCATAGTTCCTCTCTGGTGAGGGAATCAAAGGCATCTACAAAGTCAAAAAAGGCAATGAGAAGGGGTAGGCGAAACCTGCTGTACTGCTGAAGGATGTACTGCACAGGATCATAAAAGCAGAACATTTAGTCACTTTCACAGTCATTAAGACTGTCTTCAACAGGATTTGCTTGCACATCTAGCTCTTCTCCTTCAATCTTAGATGCTGATTCAGGTGACTGTCCCTGTTCCAAAGCCCCCCCCCACCCAAACGAAAGTTTTGAATATGGTTCTGAGGACTATATATCAATTTCTACCTTCACCCTCCCATTGTCTCTTCCTTAGAGTTAATTCTGTATTTATCTGAAGATTCTTTCAAAATAACTGCTGAAACACAAGAGCCGTTAAACTTAAATAAAAATTTCCTTTAGACGCTGAACTTAGCAACAACTGTTGGTTGAAAAGCAGAATAAATCTTAGAAAAAGGCACTGGAACTTTCAATTTCCAATTGACTGAGCCCCTCCAAAGCTTATTCGACCACCCCTTCCATATGAAGTGCTTCTGGGAAAAAATTAAATTAACAAAATTAATACAATTAACCCTTATCGGTTTTTACTATAGGTAATGGAATACGATTGCCTCTGACTTAAACAAGAGAGTAGAAATTACAATTTACCTTCTAATGAAAATCCAGAATTATCCAAGAGGAAAATAAAGGGGAATTTTCCGCGGGGCAGGAGGGGGAATTTTCCACGGGGTGTATTTTCAGCGAGGGTGGGGGTAAGCGCCGGATCCCCGGGAAAATACGGCATGGATACAAGATTTCTCTTAGATGTGAAATCTAAAATCAAAATGAAGATGTTGGTTCTACTTTGGCCCTTCACATTGTAGAAAATCCAAATCAAATAGTTCTTTTAGATGAGGTAACTTTAATATTTGAAGCAAGTGATTTCCCACATTCTTGTAGGAAGGCAATTGAAATTAAAAAAAAAAAAAAATCCATAAATAGAGCCTTTGCTTTAAAGACATGCGGGAGATATTCCTATAGACCCAATCTACTATAACTTAAAATTAAAGGATTCAAATAACATTTTTCTTCAGTTTAAATTAAGATCATCTGACCAAACTTTTAATGAAAATTAGGTCCGTAGACAAGCTAAGTCACTAAGCAGAGAATTCCTGCCCAATCTAATTGGTGAATAGTCTTTCATTTATTCTGACGTAGTTTTTTGGTTTGTTTGATTCAGTCTTTCTTCTGCTCAGTTAAAGCTAATTCAAAAGGTTAATTTTCCCTTTTTTTGCGCTGAAGACGGCTGGGCGGAAGTTCCTGACGAAATATCTGCCTCTATCATTTTCGCTTCTTTTTTTTTTGTACGCTGGCTGACATTCTTCTCGGCTATTTAATATTTTTTTTTCTTGTTTGTCATACGTCAATCCTGCTTGTAGCCCTTTCTGTCTTTAAAAGTTCATAGAACTAATGTAATTTTATTTCAGCTAATATTTCACCATTTTAAATCTTAATTACCTTTAGTATAATACACTTAATCATTCTATAAACAAGAGACAAAACTCAGACAGACAGCCTTTTAAACCGTAGTCAGGGAGCCAAAGTTGAAAATCTGACAAAATAGCAATCTGAGGGGGACAAGTGATTTGAGAGAGGTTTTAGATTAAATCGACCATGCTGATTACGAATATATCGGGAATATAAGCGCCAAAGGTGCGCTTGGTGGTTTTTTGTAACTAAGTTCGTTGATTTTCTATTTCACTCAGACTAAGTCCAGCTTTCTACTAGAATATTGTAGTTGTCTCTTTCATACCTAGCCAAAACACTAGGCGATCGTTAATTTACCACACCAGAAAAGAAAATAAATAATCCAGCTCCAAGCACAACAGCTTCAATATGCTTCATACTGCTTTTACAAGCTTTTGCTTTTTACAATTTTATTAACATACTATTGGTCGAATATACATAATTTAAATATGTCTAGCAATGTTTTTTAAGTTATTAATAGGTCAAACTCGTCGTTACTTTCAGAAAGATCGCATGATCTAGCACAAGCACAAAGCAAGTCGCACTTGCGGATTCCAGCACAGGAGCAATTTCAATTACACATATTTCTACACTTGCAATGAAATGCGATACGTCTTATAGAAATCGGCCACTGCGACAATGAATTTGTCAGAGGAAAAGCCCCGAAAGCATCACTGCATATCCATCCGAAATTTAGGGGGTCTGAAACTATTGGTTCAGACTCCATAGCCTGTAAAACGATTCTCCACTGATATACAACTCTAAGGATGTGATATTTAAAGCTGTTTTCAGTGGGCGGAAGATTTTTTAACGATTTTTTCCTATGGAATAAGTGCACTCGAAAGTCATTCAAGGAGTTAAAGTCAGTAGGATTCTTTCCATAGGCTGCGATTGTTACTTTTCTTGCCACCTCCGTCACTTCCTCGATATAATTTGATATATTGACGAGGTCAATCTTGACTTTTCTCGTCAGTTTCTCCATGTAACTAACAAGATCAAATTTCAAAGCTGCTTTCACAAATGTCTTCTTCCCCACAGAATATGCAAAGCTTGTCGTGTCAGTGTCACTAAGGCAGTGTAGAAGTCCAATGCTGACAATAAAGTCCCGTGGAAGAGAAATAGCTAGCTCGTGCACAGGGAAAATTCTGTCAGGAAATTGGAGGAATAGCTCCTTCTTTTTGTTCTCTTTCGTATCTAACAGCATAGAGGAGTGTTGCAACAGTATCACCAGAATATCTGTGTCATTGGCCCGAACAATGACAGAAGAACTTCTATTCCTAAAGCTGGAAGCAACATGGACTCCTACACGCATGTCTGCTTCTTCATGTGTGCTTGCAAGCTCAAGACTAAGAGGAGGCAAAGGTTCCAGGGATCCTTTTCTAGGCAATATCCGAACATGTCGACGATCATGGAAACCTCCAGCAAGTACAATATCAAAGTTCTTACTTTTACTTCCAACATTGCTCCAAAACTCATAAATAAAAGCCACCAAGTTAGCTTTGCAGAAAGAACTTTTAAGAATTGATTGCCAGGAATCACCGAGTTTGATGCTGTTACTATATGTGGTACTGACCTTCAAACTCTGCTCACCCCTTCGTCTATGGTAGCCACTACTGTCTTTTAAGCACACTGGTGAGCCGGTTGGGTCCTTCATTCCATAAATTCCATCATTCCGGTCAGAAACCACATGCAGTTGGCATAGATTTTCTGGGAGCTGACTAAAAACCTCGCACGTCAACCTTTTTAAAAAGTCAGTTAATGTCTCACCCCTTGACGGAGTCATAGTCCTTAAGAGCGGCATAAAGTCCAGAATGAGAGATAGCTTCGAATTGACATCAAACACTGGCAAAGAGCAGGCCTTAGAATCTAGGTAAGACAGCCCTTCTATAAAAATTATCAGATCAGCTCAATTCTAGTGCTCTGCCATACTTCACACACAATTGCTTTCTCAGCATCCTAACATTATGGGCCTTTACTGCCAGACCTGAACTAGCTAGTCCACTGCTTAATTTCTGCCTTAGCTCACTAAGCGAGTATATCCTTCCTTCCTTAAGACGAGTCTCAATTTCATCCACCACACTTTTTGCAATAGCCTCTCTGGCAAAAAAGTTAGTCTCTTCCTCAGTCTTCTTTTTAAAGAAGCTAAGCATGCATTTTTGGTGGTATTTTGCACTCAACTGAATCAAATTTTTGTCTTTGGACATTGCAAACACAGCAGGCATTTCTCGTAAAAGTCTTTCAGCATGCTGTGATAACTTCTGTTACCTTTCTATCGTTTTAATTGCAAGAACATTCTCACTTTTACGCTTAGTACTTCCCTTTTTGCCACAAATGATGCACCAGTCAGCATATGAGTAACTCACTTCTGTTGCCAATGTTCTAGTGAGTCTTGCACGTGTAGCTGGCATATTTGCTTCCTGAAGACCTCCATGGAGATCACAAGAAAAACTTTCTGTCTACAAGTTCTATGCCAAACCAACCTTGTTTGTAAGAAGTTTGGTTGCTGACAGTCCTTTCTTAGAGCATAGTACTTAGCATTGCACTTGCATCTGGTCAATAGAAGCTCTCGGACACGTTTTATACCACTAACAGTGTGAAGCTGTCCTTTTCCATCGGTTTGACACATCGGTTTTGGCAGATTAAACACTTTGCATAATATTTTTTTTTTGGGGGGGGGGGGGGGCTATATAGAGCATCTAATTGTTTTCTGGCAAATGATTCCATACTATCCTGCAAAATAGAGAAGAAATTTAGTACGGTACTAATGGTAACCTTAGAAAAAAAAATTCAAGAATTTCTTCATGATATATAACCGATCCATTTCCTTTATCTACAGACTATTATAGTCTATAATAGGACCCTATAAGTAGTGGAAAGACCTGGTGAAAAAAATCTTCAAACCAGAAAGTAATTAATGTCCCCCCCCCTCCAGCAGTGATAAGAAGTCCAAAATGGAAGAAAAAAGACACTTCTTAGTGATAATTTCAATTTTTTCGCCTCTGTAAAGCATACACATATTCAGTAATGGTCCCTCAAAAGATGGAAAATGACAATTCTTAATGTTCCATTCTGGAGGCAATGGGCCATGGAGGCCTGAGTCTCAACCCATTTGAGTCCACCCTAAATAATACAACTTTGTGGCATAGTATTGGGCATTGCGGCATAGTATTGGCCAAAAAGAAGGTACCACCAAACCTTCTTCCACCTAGCCTAAAATTTTGTTTTGCCAACTAATAACACGTCCAGACTATCCGGTTTCTGGAAAAATGGGACGGAAAATCTAGAAATGTAGACAGGTCTTCCATCCCATTTTTCCGTTCTCTGGGCAGGAAGGATCAGAGGGTCAGAAAATGGAAAATAGGACGGAAGACTGTAGTGTGGACAGCTTTTCTGGAAAAAATGCCAGAAAAAGGAGACGATTAAACATGATAAGTAATAAATAAAAATAGTTGTCTGATGTGGTTTAAAATAGAAAAAAGGTAAATTGTCTAACTGAGGCTCTAAAATTGTTTTCTATAGGTTTTGGCTCAGAAAAACAGATTTGATAAGGATGGCTGATAAACTTGTACCGATATTTTTTTTAAAACCGCCAAGTCTGGAGGGCTATTCCTTTTTCCGGATTTCAATCCCATTTTTCCAGAAAGGGGATAGTCTGGATGCGCTATAAAGTTAGTGACTTGAGGAGCAATGGTAAATAGTGAGACTCTTGACACACAAAAAAGGAAAGAGAAGACAGCCAAGTATTGTCAGAGTGTACCGCCTTTGCTTGACTATGCTTGAAAAAAACCTGTACCACCTAGGTTAGCTCACAAAAGAGCCAAGCTCCTCGTAAAACGCCTCCCGTGGACACCCCTGCAATTTACTGAATAATAGTAAGAAATAAGTTGCTTTTATCAGGGGGAACTAATCTGCACCTTTACCCTACTTTTAAACGACTTAAGTAAGCCTCTAACTATCCTTTGACCCCAAAACAGATAAGATTTTTAGCCTATGCATTATAAACTTATATACCAAGGATTCCTGAAAGACGAGGCGAAACAATAAAAAGTGAAATACTGGTAAAGACAAACCTTTGAGGATCAAATAATAGAGTTAATTAGCTTTTTTAACTTTTTAACCATCAATTTGCACCAGCTTGGCACATGGCAGTAAACATAACCTTAACAAAGCCACGAGAACGATGCAGTATCATCTACTTAGCAATGAACAAGTTAAGTTTTAAATTTTTATCATAGATGATCGAGTCGAAACTTTGACCTCATATTAAACTATGAAGCGCACTTTGGCGGTCGCAATTCCCGAAATAAATAGAATCAGCATGTCCGAAAATATCGTTTCCAAAAGTCAGAACTCATGTACCAAAATGTTTTTTACAAACCGTTATTTGACGACTTTTTCAACTTTGGCTCCCCGACTACCGGGGAACAGAGCAATACACAAAACAAAATCATGTTCATTCCTTTTTCTTCCAGCCTTTTCGCGCTTTTGTGCTCTGGAAATTGCAAGGCCTTGTAAAATATGTCAATGAAATATATAAGATATTGGTAAAATACGTAAAATGTCGGTAAAATAGGTAAAATACGTAAATTACGTAGATTATGCAAAATACCAGTTTTACGGGGGTCCGTAAAATTACGGTAAAATACGTAAAATATCCAATTTTACCAGTTACAGCACTAGCATTAATCAATAATAAGACTGTGTCAAATGAAAACGAAGAGGAATTAATTTTATTCCAAAACAGAATTCAAAGAAAAGTAGAGACCCATACTAAAACCCAAGACCAGTGGAAATGGAAGTCCAATAATAATTCAGACTTAAGAAGAACAGAAATTGCTTTACATTCTTCTGAAGAAGAAAAAAATAACTTTGCCAAAAGGACATGATAGTTATAATAGCATACATTTTTTTGACCTTTCCGACGTTTTGCAATGGTTCTAATTAGCCCTGGCTGTTCAACGATAAATAAAAAAACGGTGGCCGGCGTTTACCCCCCCCCCCCGGCAATTACCCCAACCTCCGGAAAATCCCCCCTCGCGGAAATTTTCCCCCGGAAAATACCCCC
>JAQQPU010001209.1:34711-52098 GCA_029168905.1 Artemia sp. Kazakhstan ARC1039 | reverse complement strand
GGAAAAAACACTTGAATGAAACATAGCATTTACTTTTTAGGCTACTGGGATTTTTTTTTTCTTTTAGTTAACAAAATTTCTAGATACCTCGCGATTCTTTTGTAATCTTTTAAAGGCCATACCAAGAAAGAATTGTTTTCTGACTTCAAACTGTCCAAATACTTTACCCCCCCCCTTATGTGCAAATATATAGCCCAAATTATATATTTCCCATATATTCTGTCATTTGTCTTTGTTTTTTTTTGTTTTTTTTTCAATCACCGTTTTTCCAAGTATTAAGTACTATAATTAGGTTAATGTAGTGTTTCATTTAAGTGCTTTATGATGATTGCTGATCAAAGTTTATGTTATTTGTGCCTTTCGTTTATGTCATTTTACTATATTCATTGTCATATCATAATATTTGGCTTTTAAATACACGTCTCTAACTATCAATCTAATATGCGGAATAATTGTACCAGACAAATTTTGCATGCAGACCCGCTATACTTTACCCCTCCCCCCTAATAGGCAAATCTATAGCCCACATTTATTTCTAAAGTAACGAAGAAACTAACGAAAAAACTGGTGTGTTTTCGAATTTTAAACAGCGTAAACTTGAGTGAGTGGCGCATAATACTCAAGTACCAAAATTCCTTCCACCTATGGAAGTAAAAAAAACTCAAATAAAATTCTCAACTTTGGAAAGCCTTATTTTCCACATGGGGGGGGCATTTTCCGCAGGGAGTCTTTTCCGGAGGTATTTTCAGGGGGATATTTTCCGCAGGGGGTATTTCGGCGAGGGCGTATTTTCCGGGGGGGTATTTTCTCCGGGGGGTATTTTCCAAGGAGGGGGTATATTTCGGGGGAGGGGGTATTTTCCGGGGGTTTAATCGCCAGGAGGGGGGGTGGTGGGTTAAACGCCTAGAACCAAAAACAAACCTATAAAAAATAATCCGCCTGCTGTCCTAATCTTTCAAGCTAGATCCAATAAACTTAGACCTTAATTGGAATCCAGATTTTATTATATTAGAACTAAACATGGTTTAAACTTTCTTTAATTCTGATGGGTAGGGCTGCACTGTCCATAGTGCTAGTAGTTTCTAATTCTTTTTAACCCACGGTAAATCACACAATTTTTTTCTGTCATCAGTTTCTCACATCTTTAGGAAAATGTATATTAAACATAACTAGTCCTGTTTTTAATCGTAGGACATTTAAGGCTAGATGACTACACTTAGGCATAAAAAAAATCTTATGTGTCACGCCAGTTTTGCCAAGTTACGCAAGTGCGTACATTAATTTATCGTTACTATTCCTCATTTTCACCAAATTTTAAAAGCAGCTTCCCTTTTCTACAAGGAAGAGATAGAAAAGTAAAAGCTATAACGCTAAGGCTAATCAAAGTCTCTTTTCTTCCTATTGCCTTTTTTTTAATAAAGAAGTTTGAGTGAAAAATATTTTTTTGAAAAAAGATATTTAATGTCATACATAGTTCTAATGTTTTGACAGCTCTTGGGATTTATTGTCAGCTACTCTTCAATCAATTGATATTTTAGTCAATATAACTCAGATTGGCCTAGACAGTCAATAAGAATAAAGTTTGTCAAATGGTCTGTTTTTGTAGATTTTCCTCTGCAAAAATTGTATTCAAATAGGTGTGATAAATTGTTTATTACATTAAAAACTTTTAGGCTAGATTGGCCTTTTCGGTGAAATTAACAAAGAAAATTCGAAGCTATGCCAACAACGGAAGACCCTTTGTAATTTCCTTGAATTTCTTGCCATGAACTAGCCACATCTATAACTGATTCTTGCTTCACAACTGAAGTCTTTACAAAGATCGGTTTTACTATTTGCAACTCAATATTTGGAATTGTTTGTTTTCCTTCGTCTTCGATAGTTACGAATTTTTCGAAGTGATTTACGGGTCAATGCCAGTTAATGCGCACTCATAAATTTTCTGTCGACCATATAGGTATACTCGAAGTTACTACTCTTTGATTGAAAAGACCAGTGGCATATTATCAAGTAACTAACTATACCCTGAATCAGGCTAAAAAAAAACAATAAGTTATTCTTAGGCTGCTTGAGTGTGGCTGGAGCACTCCATTCTCTCCATCAGGGAAAAATGTATACAATTCAGGGTCACGAATGCTTTCGATTGTACTTATAAAAATATCATCTAGGCTATCAACCCCACAACAAATGTAATGAGGAAATTCTTGTCACTCAGATAAAAAATACTGACCTATAGTTTTTACACCTGTTGAAGAGAGGAGGCAGTTACGTAACAAGTTTGGGTGACACTAGCACTAAAACCCTCTTCACATGCGGGATATTATGTGTCCGTTTTAAGCTTTAATATTACTGTTTACTTTCAAGTGAAAAAACTTGTTTTTTTATGAGACGGCTACCTCCCCTTAAAATTAACTGTAAGATCAGATAGACTTCCAGCTGATCAGCATCTGCGTATTTTAATCACCTTAATTCAGTAAGGTTGCAGAAATGGAGTACAAAAAGCATGATACTATCCTTATCAAACGTTCCATTACAAGTTCTTCACTGATATACAAAAGAATAGCAGAAACGCGTCAGTAGGGAAAGGGGTACCAGCGCGAAACGAACACAACTGCTGCCATCTATAATCGAGTCTAACGGGACAGGGTCAATGACCCCATTTTTCATGGTTTTTATCACTGAGGATGGTTTTTCATGGTTTTTATCACTGTGGATGTTTTTTCATGGTTTTTCTCACCGTTGATGGATGTTTCTTGGATGCCAACAACAATTGCTGGATGTTTCTTGGATGCCAACAACAATTGCTGGATGTTCCTTGAATGTCAACAACAATTGCTGGATGTTTCTTGGATGTCAACAACAATTGCTGGATGTTTCTTGGATGTCAACATAAGTTCACATCAACAATTGCTGGATTATTGATCGAGTCTAACGGGACAGGATCAATGACACCTCTTTCAAGGTCAATTTGTTTTTTGTTTCTAAACGTATTGATCGACTCTAATGGGACAAGATCACGGGTCTCTTTCTAAGCCAATCAGGGAGTTACGTAAAGTTTCCCTTTACATCACAATTCACCCTTGAGATTTTGTTTATAATGGGCATGCATTGAGATTAAATTATCATACAGTCTCAAGCCGCCATGAATAGAGTACCAAGTACTCTTGACATGGAAATTTAGCTACAATGATTAATAATTTGAGTTCTGTTTAGTAAATTTTCTTAGGTTATTTCCAAATAAAATCATTTTACATAGTACCCCTCCAGTATATTCAAATTCAGGTAAATCCCCCCTCCCTCAATACAAAATCAACTATGCGATGTTTATAGTCGTTAGAAAGCGTAAAATACCCTCTTTTTTACCACGTAACCCCCGTCTTTTGTATAAATGCTTAATACGTTCGAAAATATTTTATGCCTATTTTCTATTTTACCATTAGCTTGTGAGTGATACGGAGATGTCACCAATTTCTCTATGTTAAGAAAACTCATTAAGTCTTTTGTTACTTTTGAAACAAAATTGCTTCCGTTGTCACTTAAAACTTTATTTGGAATGCCAAATTTTAAAAATAATTTCGCTAACGCTTTACTTGTGGCGTAAGTGCCTTGACTTTTTAATGGTTTTGCTAAGGTAAATCCAGAAAAGTGATCTATAACTGAAAGAATACAAGTATGGCCTCTGTTGGAAACAGGCAAGCCTCCACTTGTTCCATATAAATCAAATCAGACAATATCGAAGGGGAATCTCGCTACCGGGACTCTTCCCATTGGAGGATTAGGATAAGCTTGGGGTTTTGTTCTTAAGTTACACGCTTCGCATGTACTTACAAATTCCTTAAGTTTTGTTATTCCCGACGGCACGTAAAAATATTGTTTTATTTTATGGAAAGTTTTGGTTACTCCTAAGTGTCCACCTATGTCTGAATGAAAATATTCGAATGCAGGTGTTATTAGGTTTTGGGGTAATACAGGTATTATTGAAATTTGGTTTCTATTTGCCTCGGAAGTCACGATTCTACATAGCATTTCTTCATCAAGATAATAATAGAAATTATCTATCTCTTTTCTAAGAGTTTTGAATTTATCTGGTAACGCATCATCATTCACAAAATAATTAATAAGTGCTACACACATTTCGTCCTTTTTTTGCTTTCTTTTAATATTTTCTATAGACAGGGGACAATAGTTAACCTTATTTTCTTTTACTGTGTCTTCGACTTTATTATTCTTACATTCATGTTTGCTCTTAGCATTGATAGCGTTAACTTCATTTTCCTCAGCATCCGCCGGCATATTTTCTGGGTATCTACTCAAAAAGTCACAAGCTGCATTTTTTTACCTATTAAATATTCAAATTCGTAATCTAGATCTTGGATTTTCATAATCCATCTAGCTAGAATTCCCACGGGGTTTTTAAATGTGCGCAGGTACTGCAAGCTTTTATGATCTGATTGCAGTATAAATTTTCTACCAATTAAATAGTGTGTAAATTTGTCCAAGTGGTGGATTATAGATAATAATTCTAAGTTTGTGGCGGAATAACTACTTTCGCCTTTTGATAAAGTTCTACTCAAATAGCATATAAATTTTTCTATTTATTTTGATTAGAAGGTCCATGTAAAGGATCAGGGTTTCCTATGGGAATTATTTGCGAAAGAATATCCCCAATGCCTTTTGAACTAGCATTGGTTGTGACCACAAATTGTCCATTTTCAAAATTAGGTAGTGATAATATTGGTTCAGAAGTGAGTGCCTTTTTGAGACGGTCTAGGGAAGTTTGAGCTTCCTGGGACCAGGTAACATTTTGGGAGTTCCCTTTAGTTAATTCTGTGAGGGGTTTCGCAATTTGGGCGTAATTGCGCACGAATTTTCTAAAGTAGCCAGTAAGACATAAAATTCCTCTTAATTCTTTGATAGTTCTTGGGGGTTTGAGGTTTTCAACACATTTTATTTTATCAGGGTCTGGAGATATCTCTCATTGCGTCACCACTACTCCTAAAAATTTAATTTTTGGTTGAAATAAATTCACTTTTTCAGGCCGGCATTTTAAATTGCCCTTTCTGAACTTCTCGAACACCTTAGCTAATGTTGCTAAGTGTTGTTCAGCTTTTACTCCCAAGCATATGACATCATCAACAAAATGAATGATATTCTTTAATCCTCTTAATAGATGCAATAAGGGTTTACATAGTGCGCTTGAACTTGTCTCAAGTCCAAAAGGTACTCTTAAATATTCGTATGAACCACATTCAGCCGTAGAAAACGCAGTTTTATAGACATCTTTTTCGGCTATTTTCACTTGGTGGTAGCCTTGGGTAAGGTCTAAAGATGTAAAGATTTTGTTTTTGCTTGAAATGGAGTCAAGATATTCATCTATTCTTGGTAAAGGAAATTTATCACTAACTACTTGTTTGTTAAGGGCTCTATAATCCACAACAAGTCTAAGATCACCATTCTTTTTTGGTACCAAGATCACTGGTACACTATACGGACTTAAACTTGGGCGTATAATTTCATTTTTTTCTAATTCATGGATTTTATTTTTTAACCATTCTTTGTGCTTATACGGCACACGATATGGTTGTTTTTCTACAGTATTACCAGTCGTTTAAATTGAATGTTCATAAAATGGTATCAGTCCGATGTCATCTTCAGATGCGGAAAATACATCTTTAAATTTCCATAATAATTCGCATAATTTTTTCTTAAGATCTAAGTCCGTAATATGATCCATATTAAATTTGTTTGAGAATTGCGATTTAGTAGAGGGTATTTGTTAATTGAGGTTTTAATGTCGTTAACTAGGTTTCTTTTAGAATTTTCCCATCTATTTAAATCATTTTCCGAGATAACTTGGATTTGAACTAAACACGTCCCCTTTTTTATTGTAATTGTATCATTTTCGTGGTTATTAGTTACCCAAATAAAACTTACTCCTTTATCGTAAGATATAATCTGTTCCTCACATAACAGATTTTCAGGAATTTCATTTGACGGGGTCGCAAACCATATTTCAGATTTGCTATCCACTGGTTCAATCATCTGTGATATTTGAATTATTTGCATCGTTTTGGGAGGGACTTTTGTTTTCCTTATCGCAAATCCGTAATATTTCTCTTTATTTTCATTGTCTATTAGATTCATACTGGCGCTATGTTGCGCCATTGCGGCATCTTGCGGCGTCACGTTGGGTTTTACTATGTTTCTCCATAATTCCGCTATTTTCTTAATTTCATTTGATCTATACTGTCGCATATCTCCTATTTTTATTTTCGCAGATTCAATCCACTTATTATTTAAATTTACTTCATCTCTGCGATGTCTCTCAGAATAATTGAACAAATTTCTGGTTATGCCATGTCCTCCTTGCGAGACGTGAGGTTCAAAAGATTGTGACATTATACCGCTGGATATTTTATTTACTGTTACGTCCTCTTCGTAACCTCTGTTGCAATTTCTTAAGGTAGAAATTCCTTCCCCTACCTTAGCCGGGTAGACAAGCCTTTCGTTCGCTACGTCTAATAATACTCTATTAGACCTTAAAAAATTTGCGCCGATAATGGCTTCGTACGGAAGGTTATCGCATATTATAAAATTTGTCGGAAAGATTCTATTATCCCTCTTCATGTCTAGGCGAATTGAACCTCTTGCATCGAATTTGTGCCCTATCACGCTAGTTAAATTGGGATTATTAAAATTTCTTTGTTGCCTAATATGCGGAGGCAACATCTTAAATACGCATGAGTTTATGATGTTCGCGGTAGCACCAGAGTCAATTAAAGCTTTAAAGTAAACATTTGCTACACAAAAATCATTAAATATAGGTAACTTGTGATTACTATCACTACAAGACGGTACTACTATCAGTTAGGACTTATTAAAGATTCTGGGCACCCTCTGGGTCCGATTTATATTTCTGAGGGGCCTGAAACTTTCCCTGCGGATTTATTTCATGCGTCGGTGCCTGCAATAGATATTCGGATATGTTCGTGGAATCTCTAGCTGTGGCAGGGCCGGCTGTTGGCGCTGAATGCCAATGCCGTCGGCTTGAAAAGTTTTCATTTCCCGTCGGCCAATTAACTATTTGCCGTCGGCTTGAAAAATTTTCATTTCCCGTAAGCAAATTTTCGTGATTTCTATATACCATTCTCGCATATATTGACTTTGGCGAGTATTTGGGTTTTCAAATCGGTAATTAATTTGTCTCTTGGGGGGAGGATTGTACAAATTTGGTTGGTACACGTTGTAAGGTGCCGATTGCCGCAATCTTCCCTGGCTATAGCCTAGTGCACCATTGGCACTAAGATTTGTTCTTCCGAACAAATGGTTGCCATAATTTTGCGTACTACCGACAGCAATTCTTGGTGTGTGATTGAGGACATAACAGCACTCCCTCGCGATGTGCCCAGGTCGAATACAAATATAGCATCTTATTATTGTAGGGTTATTTTCATAACTAAATCTTTTGACAGGCTGAAAACGTACTGTTTTCTGCCTAGCGGGTTCTTGCGTTTTATTTCTTTGTGGCACTGGGGAGTTATCCCTTGAAAAGAAATTGGGAGACGCCTGATCGCTCTTGAAGGTCATGCTTGCGTTTGATTCGCCTAGGCTATTTATTTTGGCTTTATTGTGATTAGCCACCATCGTATCAACTTCTATCAAACGCTCTACCTCCTGAACTGCAAGATCCAATGTCTGAATATTTTTGGATATTACCATTCTATATAGTTTTGGGGGTAGCCCTTGCAAAAAGGTATTTAGTATGACTTTTTCATACAGTTCTCCTGAACCTTTTCCGTATTTTGCCTCTACTGAAATGCGTATATTATCAAGATATTCTCCTATGTTTTGTGAATGGTCAAAGTTTTAATTTATTTGTAGAACTGGTTTCGATAAATCTATCTTTAAATGCCGTTAACAATTTGTCCACCGTATTTATTGACAAGCTGGCGTCATCACCTATAGTATGGTCAATTTGCTTTAGAAAGGTTAAGTCCTGGCCTTTTAATCTTAATAGAAGCATGCCAACTGACGTTTCTAGCTCTGTTTTTGTTAATTCTACAAACTGGGCCAATTGGATGTTAAATTCGTCGATATCTGATTGTCCATTGTACTGCGGAATTGATTTTGCTATTTCTATATTTTTCGCGGCCAACTTTTGCGCCATTAATAAATCGCTTAATTCTTCTGACATTTTTTTGCGTTTGAATTAACTCAAAATAAATTTATTATTTCACTTAACTTATTTTGGGGGAGGCTATTATCTCCTATGAGATATTTTAAAGGGTTTTCCTGTAATAGCTTAGCGGTTATAGGCCTAATCACTTTTTTTATATATGTCTGTATCTCTCCAATAATTAAATTTAAATTACAAAGTTTATAGCCTAATTAGTTCGCATGATTTTCTCCAATTTCCAACCGTGCCATTTGTAGCGATAAAAATTTTTAGATTGTGGTAATAAAGATTGACCGCGTCGAATGTAATATTGTACCTTAAGGCTGCGAACTTACACCTTATAAGTTCTTCAATAGCGCCACTTATAGCGCTAAAGATTGTGCCACCGAGGCCTGCGCCACAGCAATGGGGAGTAATGTTAATGGTTGACCACGCCATCCGCTGAAAGCGAGAAAACAAAATATGTAGCTATATAAATGTAACTTTTCCTTGCGTTATCTCTTTTCCTTGAGTTATCTGGAAATCAATTACCTCAAATGTTATGTAGAAATCAGATCCCTGGGAACGTACCTTGGAGACATACGAACTAATTACCTGTCGTGCGACTAGATACAGACACATAAAATAAAACAAACCCAAGTAGAAAAGCAATAGTTTTATTATGACTTACATATTTAGGTGTAAAGCAGTGGTTCACTTCAAATGACAACGACAAAGGCAAGGATAAATTGGCTCTCAAAGATAATGTTGATGGCAATAGAGACAATCCATAATTGAAACGAAAAACGGTTTTTTTCACTATGTCACACAAATAAAACTCCTGCGCATTACTAGCTTTTTTTACGATTGGCCCAAGTCCTGTGGAGGGGGCCACTACTTTGTAATTATGTTCGCAAACTCACTACATTATGCGGACTATTTATCCAATAATTTTGTATTAAATATTTCGATGATTTCAACGTTCACACTCTCTTATAACTTAGAACTTCCTGCGAAACATTGTACCCAGCATCTTTTTTATTACGAATTATCTTAGCGAAATTCAAACCGAATAGCATCGTTGTTTGACTGAAGCTAAAATACAATTTCTCTTTTTGCTGATTAAGGACTTTTCTTTTTTGAAACTAGGTTTAAACTTAATTAGAGGGAGTCGGAATTATCTTTAGAAAGAAGGAACTTTATTTTTTTGTATTTTAAATATATCACATTTTACTCACGGTACAAGGTTTGGCTGTGATTACATGCCATTTTCTACCCATTCAACAACAACAAGATGTCTAATAGAAAAGTGGTAATCATTTGTCCTGATATTGACTGCTATGTTAATACTCTTGGCCCAAGACAACAGGGTAATGGAATGGACTATTACAAAGGTCGCTCGTCGATGTCTGGCTATGGTCTTGGCAGTTGGTTTGCTAAGATGTTTCGCTCTGCACTACCTCTGACTAGAAAATATATTGTACCGGCTGCGACAGATTTTGCATCCTCTACACTATACGATTGGAGCTCTGGCAAGGATTTTAAAAAAAGTGCTTCGGAAAATCTTAGGTCCAGTGCGCGAGCCCTTGGTGAACAATTGAAATCTCATCAAAATGAAAAAGGTTTAAAAAGATCGAGAAACAGTGCACTACTCATCAGTCTCTACTCAGGTTAGAAACGAAAGACATCACCCCTGTCAAAGAAAAGAAGGAAAAATCCGACACTTGTAGTAAATAGATGAAGAAGCCCCATGAAGAGAATTGTTAGATCGAAACTAGATTTCGTTTCCTAAGATGTCATATCTACCGCATAAGGATTCCCAACCTTCAATCACCTCCTCATTGAATCTATTCAATGCAGAAAATGTTGATGTGAGTGTAAAACATGGATACTATGAACAATTGTATCCACAACAACCCCTCTCCGATAATATCCACTTTCAAATTTATTCCAATGAAGACTACTTTATGGCCATGTCTTTGACATTTATAGATTTACGAATGAAAGTCCGGAAATCCGATAGTACATTGCCAATTCATGCCGATGGAATATCCTATGAAAATTGTATATTACATAATTCATTTCGTCAAATCAGTGTCTACATAAATGGCAAACTGGTGAGCACAAGCAAGAATCTCTCAAATTACACAAGCTATATGCAATTCATGCTGATGACACTCAAGCCATGCAAGGAATTGAGAGGCACTTCCAATGGATATGAATATATTATTAATACTGATAGTACAGATGCACTTAAAAATTCTACAACTAGTGAATTACATCTAGTTGGAAAAATATATCATGAAATATCTAATATACCCCAATGGCTACCACCCAATATTAAAGTGGATATAAAATTGACGCTTGCACCATCCAATTTCATTTTACGAAAAGAACTTGCTGTCAACCCTGATGTAACTCTCTCCCTCACCTTGGCAATACTACATGTACGCAAGCAACAGGTTATGAGTTCTGTTGCTTTGGAAGTGGAAAAACTGAGAGCCAGTGGAAATAATATTAAACTACTTCTTCCTCATACAATCACCAATCAACGTGATATTGCCACAGGCTCACGCACCTTCACCGACTCATCCTTTATCAATGGCGAAATTCCGTCAAAACTGGCCTTGGCCTTTGTAAAAAGCGCTAGTGCAATAGGATCGTGGACTGGATGCCCACATAAATTTGAAATGTTTGGGCTTTCATCTCTTGTCAGCAAAGTAAATGGAATCCCACTCTACAATCTATCTTTTGATAAATCCTATAGGAAATTGTATGAGTTGACCATGCAGACCCTAGATCATGATTCACAACTATTTTAAAATGGTATAACCGAAGAAATGTTTGCAAAAACACAAGGTATCATTGTATTGGATTTGTCTGGCACCCAGGATATGAGTATAGTACGTAAGGGGAGTGTGCGTTTAGAGTGTACATTTTCCGATCCATTAGCTGAGAGTATTGCACTAATCTCACTAAATCAATTTGAAACCTATTGGGAAATCACTCCCGAAGGCAGTGTTCTATTAGACTTGGCACCATGAACACCAGTCAAATTATCAATGTATTTAATATGGACCCCTATATGTCCAAATACAGATCCTATTGTCTGCCCTCGGACTTTCTTGGGAAAATTCAAAGTGCCAACAATACCCTAATCATTGTTAATAGCAGTCCATCGACTGTGCAGACGGGTCATTGGTTGTGCATCTTTCAAACAATGAAGACGATTGATTTTTTTTTTCTTCTTGGCTTACCCTATACATTCTACACTCCACACATTAGCAACTATATTGAGAGCAGTGGGAAAACTATTCTAAATCGGAAGAGAGTGCAGGATCTGACGACTAAAAGCTGCGGCTTCCATGCACTACTATATTTTGTGTTCAAATGTCGCGGCTATACTTACAAGCAGTTGCTCAACATTTATGTAGACAATCCACGTCTGAACGATTTTAAGGTGGAAAATATCCTCTCTGACCTGTATAATATTGATTTTAGTGCCCTACGAGTAAAGTGCTTAAAAAATGTATGTGAATTTGTTTATTAATAAATGAAAAATGTATATACAACAATGTCTTTATTCTTCACTTTAGATTTCTTCTTCTTCGGTGTATAGGCAACTGTCGTGAACCACTAATGCCGGTAATTCATTTGAATTCACTGTATATTGATCTTGATTGGCTGCAAAGTCAGGGTCATATTTTCTACAGTATAATGTAACTTCACTCTTGTCATATCTCTTTGTATAGTCAATGATACTATTTGCATTCATATTGTAAAATTCATGTGTTTCAATCTGTCTATTTGAAGCAATATCACATGCAGTGTTTTCAAATGGTGAATCACATTCGGTAACTGCCAAATAAAAACCACTAGGTTTATAGTCATAATAGGCAGTGTCGTCACAACGATGACGTAGAAACCAAATTGTCTTGTTACCCCAACAGTTGAATTGTAGACCTGATTCTTCCTCCCAAAATAATTTAAATCCACAACGATACCAATCTCGTAGAAATAAACTAAAATCACGTTTGGGGTTCTTTTCAATCATACCGGGGTAAGTATTCTCCCACTGATCACATTTGTCATAATGGCAATTGGAGCATAGATGTCCTCTAGGCTATGATTCACAAATCTCTTCAAGACATGAATTACATCCTTTAATTTGTACTGCATAGCCTCTATGTAATTTACAAGGATTGCATAATTTGCATTTTTCATTATAGACATCAATAGTTGTACAATTCTCACATGACGACCAACTGCCAAGAGTGTACATGCATTGTGGACATGTATAGAACATTTTTGGTTTCCGATGTCAACTCTCTCACAGCTAAAACGAAACTGATCCTCATTCGATAAACTCAGAGGGAGGAATGGTGAGAGGAGTAACTCTTTGACGCTACCTCTTTCGAAGGGGGAGCCATCTATATTGAATCTATGGCAATGTTTTCAAAAGTATATCCACGATATTATTCTGCTTTGTTCCAATTAATATATCAATGAATTGAGTATAAGCATTTGAGTCACATCGTAAAAGTTTCATACAATAGTCCAATGGGGGGGAATCAGTTTTCATTATATTGTCAAGTGTTCCCTGTGAGAATATCTTTCGTTGAAGGGATAACTCGAGAAAATCATTATCCAAAATGAAATGTTTTCCCATAATCACAAGATTCGATCTAATTCTCTCTTTCTCTAATTTATTCATTTTTTAATCCTATCACTCTGTCTGCTGACTCTAGACTGACCATGATTCGTTCTACTTAATCTAACAAAAAGAAAGGGAACATTTTCGATTTCGGAACAATTTTATTGTATAATTACAACAATAATATTACACATGTACAATTAGCGATACAGCTTATTATCTTCGATATGCTTCACTATTGCCTTTAATGCACTTTGAAGTCTATTCACATGCGCTATATCAATTTTTGCAGCAAAGCATAATTGATCCTCCATTTTAAATTTGCTCAAAGATATCACATATCTTGCATATACTTCATCCCATTCCAGACAAAGCCGTGATCCCCTTGTGATTTCCACCGCAATGTTTGATGCTCTTGTATCATTGCTACCAACTCCACTATCAACTTCTAATAGTGTAAACATTCCACTCATTATTACAAATGTATCCTAATGAGTAAAGTCAAACTGTTCTCACTCCTTGAATTCTATTCACACACTAATAACAACTATAGCAAAAATCCTTTCCTTATATTCACTGCAATCCTGTCCCGTTAATATTTCCGACTCCTTAGAAAGAGACACGTGATCTTGTCCCGTTAGCGGATCAATACACTTAGAAACAACAAACAAATTGACCTTGAAAGAGGTGTCATTGACCCTGTCCCGTTAGAGTCGATTAATAATTCAGCAATTGTTGATGTGAACTTATGTTGACATCCAAGAAACATCTAGAAATTGTTGTCGACATCCAAGAAACATCCATCAACAGTGAGAAAACCATGAAAAAACATCCTCAGTGAGAAAAACCATAAAAAAGGGGGTCATTGACCCTGTCCCGTTAGACTCGATTATAGATGGCAGCACAGTGTTCGTCTCCGAGTAATACCTGGCTCCCTACTCGCGTCGGTCATATGATGCACTTGAACATCCTCTAATCCACCATACTTGTCAGGATAGCTGCAACTTCAGCGTCTGGCAGAACAACCTTTTCATTAATGAACCCGATATCAGTAAAAAGTCTCTGCAAATATTTACTATGTACAGAGTTTACTTTCGTCAAAATTCTTACATTTTCATTTTTCGATACGGCATGCTGCTGAATCAGTATATCGCAGATGTCTAAGCAAAAATAGAAGTCAAGAATTCCGAGGAACATCACCAAGAATGCGCAAAATGGAGCTACAAAATAGCCAATGTCACATGATAAATAGCCAAGATTTCCAGTTAATCACGATTATGCTCCTAGTGAAAATCTTTGGGAAGGCAACTACCACCGAGAGTTTGCACCTCCTCCCTCCAGTCTTAGTGCAGCACATTGTGAAAAGCTTAAATCCAACTTTCAGAGCCGGACAAGCATTAATTTTTTTGTGACGCGATGTATGTTAATCTCTGCTATAATGAAGTTGAAATAAAAGTTCAGTAAGGGTAATGACGGTATCTGCGGGGCAGCTCTTGACTTTAGTAGTGATCTTCTGATTAACCGCATGAGCATATTGTATTAAATGATATTCTCAAGTGAAATAATACCAAAATTTTTTTGCGAAGGTAAACTGATCCCCATGTTAAAGCGAGGTAAACCTCACCACATTTGTAGTTTGTATAGACCCATTCTAGTGTCAAACAGTGATGCCTGGTGCCTGACTTTAGATAGCGCACCAAGGGAAACGAAAATGCGCCATCGGCACATTTTGCTATATATTTTTTGGGTGGAGTTCGAAATTTAGGGTAAATTAGATCTTGAAGAAATGAGTACAAAGAAAAAAAAAAAAAAATCAGAGACAATGTTATCAGATAGTGTGAATTTTGCTTTTCAGAATACTAGAACTCAAAACTGGTAGGATTCAGTGTTCATTAACAAATTTCGGCACCATATTCCGAAATCTGAAACAGTGAAGCATTTTTGAGTGATTACATGCGCTTTTGTGGTCGAAATTTTCTGTTCTCAGTCTCTGGCTTGACAAGAAAGATATTTTCCTTAGTTCCTGGTATGTCAGAGAATTAAATAAAAAAGGGAATTAAAGAAGATCTAAAAAAAAAAAAAAAAATACTTGCCAATATCTAAGGTGGTATTTTACATTACTTTCTGGCTAATATGCTGAATTATTCCCTACCAACAACAGAAATTGTGATTAAAGAACTAAAAAAAGAAATGGGTACTCAGTATACTGGTCTTGCAATACAGTTAAGTTATACAAAACTTGGAAGTTAAAGGCGCATTTGATAAAGATAACTAATGGATAGGATTTTCTAATATAGAACTAAAGATAAGCATGATCCTTGAAGGTCACATCTCTCCAAAATGTCGTTTAGGCAAGTGACATCAAAGTTTACTTCTTTATACAATGTTTTTTATGACATTGCAATTCTAAGCTGCAAAAAGATATAAATTCTCAAAGTTAGTTATGAGAACAAAATGTTTCGTATCTTTCAAAATATAAATTAGAACGAAAAAAACAACCATGCCAAAAATAAGAAATTAGGCTGGCCGTTATTAATGCAACTATCTATAAAATTGTAGGCTAAAGACAGTGTTCTGAGATTTTGTCATGAAACAGAAGCCAGAGACATACATATGAGACAAATTTGTACTTATCAAGGTCCTTTAACAATTCCGATTGTTATTTTATTTGTGTTTCCTTTTAATGAACTTCGAATTAGTTTTGTACATTTTTTTTTATCATATATTGTATTTATCTTCGACTAGTATTCAAAATCATTTTCAAAGTTAAAACAGCAAACGCTCCTTCTATATCACCCAATATTTCCTCAAGAGTTTCATCTTTATTTTCTGTCATTGGATGGTTTTTTGATGTCATGCATGTAAATGGTAAATCTATTCAGCATAGCGGGTGTAGGATCAAAGTCCCTGCAGCACTTTCCCTGGCAATTTAGCCTAAGTCGGAGGGTCACAGTAGAGTTAAGCATTTTAAGGGGCCTCCTGTTTTGAATTTTATACTTGACACGATTCATCAGAGGCAACGCTTAAGCGTTGCCTATAGTAAAGGCCATACGGCTTCAATGTTTTATTATTTATTATTATTTTTTTCCCCAGATTAAGCTAAAACATATGGCACCAAAAAGTTTAAGAAGGTTTGGCTATCCTTTGAAAGGGTAGTTGGCTTTGGGAACCAACACATTCTAAAACTGTTTAAGTTGTTACGGACAAAAACGTTGCCAAATTCTACGAGTTTGTTTATCTTATCTTCCAAGTGTAAAACTACCACAAATCACCATTAACAAATAAATGAAACCCGAAACTAACAGAAATTACAATAGATAGCCTAGTCAAACTCAAAACGAGCAAAAAGTAAAAGGAGTATGGCTGACAACACCCATGCCTTCTTCAGACCAGAAAATAATTTGAACTTTACTTAAAAAAACAAAACAAAAAAGCGTGTATTGTCAGTTTGATAAACATATTCTGATATCTATTCCTTATAATCTTAATACTTCTTTATTTGTTGAAGTCAAAAAAGTGAAAAATTTAAACTGTATTTTGTTTTCAGTAAAGTCCAAATTACTTTCTGGTCTTGAAGAGGTGTGGCAGTTGTCAGCCCTACTCATGCTAATTGTTGCTATTTTGAGTTTGAATAGGTTATTTATTGTTTTTTCTGTTCGTTTTGGGTTCAATTCATTTATTTATGGTGATTTATGGTAGTTTTACGCTTGTAAAATAATTTGAATTTATTTCAACTCATTTTGGCTTAACGAGGTACCGGCAAGGGAGGGGGGGGCATGGCCCCCACCTAAAAATTTGGGGATATATAGTAGCCTAATTATAAGGAAACCGAAGGAAAAAAGCAGAATAGGGAAAAACCATGGAAAAAATGTTTGTTGCCCCGTTGTTGGCTGCCTGCCAATAGATTTTGACCCATAAAAAGGAAAAGTATAAGTTCTAATTTGTGACTGAGTGACCCCTAACAAGTTTTCCACAAAATTTGTTTCTATATGATTTGGTTGGAGCAAAAAAAAAAAAAAAACAACAAAGAAAAACAAATTCTTCACAGTAATGAATGGTAAGTAAATAACGATCCTTGTCAATAACATAAACCAAATAATAGTATTTAATACTTGGAAAAAACATTGCATTTACTTTATACTGTTTTTTTTTTTTAGTTAGCACAATTTCCAGATACCTCACTATTCTTCTGTAATTTCTTAGTGGCTATATACCTAGAAAGAATTGTTTTCTGACTTCATACTGTCCAAATACTGTACCCCCCGGAAAACACCCCCCCCCCCGTGGAAAAGAAGGCTTTCCAAATTTGAGAATTTTATTTGTGTTTTATTTTTTTAATTTCTGTAGGGGGAATTTTCTTACTTATGTATTATGGGTTCAAATATTACGCTAAAGTTCAAATTTTGTTCGAATAACAAAGCCTGTTTAATTAGACTAGATAGCTCTTTTCAAAGTACTAAAAAAAAAATTAGCGTAAAGAGCGAGGGATTGACTAGGGGATGAACCCCCTCACATACGTGATAATTTCTGTTCGTTTTAAGTTTTAATGTTACTCCTTACTTTCAGTTGAAAAAACTT
>JAQQPU010001209.1:0-34311 GCA_029168905.1 Artemia sp. Kazakhstan ARC1039 | reverse complement strand
TAGTAGAGCTGGCCAAGACAAAAATTGGAGAGCTTAAATAAATTCCAGTAGCTTTCAGAGTCTGTCCTTGTCTCTTAGTAATAAACGTGACAAAACATCATTTTATCGGAAATAGTTATCGCTTGGATTCAAAAGGCTCAGAGGCAATCATTAATATTCAAGATAATAGCATGTTACCCTCCAGACATCATTTCAGCTCCAACTATATTTTCTGCCGTTTCAAGCACTTTTGATCTAGTGCAATTGCAAAGCTTAAGAGGATTAAGATTCTGTAGTAACATAATAGGATATCCGTTTTAAAAGATGTGGGGAAAATCTAGAGGGCTCTTAAGGAATTCAATATATCTACAGGGAATTCAACACGTTTATTTTCGTCAATAATCATATTCTAGCACTGATATATTTTTCCCTCTCCTGGGATTCTTACTAAAAAAAGCCATTTATTTTTCCGACATCATCATTCCTACACCCCTTTAATCCAGCCAATCTGTAATGTCATAGTTGAGATAAAAATTAGGGTATGTTGTCTTTACCTTGTTTCTAGAGAGTCCTAAATTATTCCGAAGTGCAGAAGGAATTCGGTCTCCCCTAGTTTGTTTACTTGGGCTGTCCGGTTGCCAATTTTTATTAGGTTCCCTGAAAATTTTCTGTCGTACGAATTAGAGGAGGTTAGCCTGATATTCGTAATCGGTTTCAGCACTTGGGCAGATTTGTATAATTTCAAACATTTTAGGCATGTACTCATCTTCTTTTGATTTGTCCTCTAAGGAATAATAGGCAATGTATTCTACTTTTGGTTATCGTTAAAATCTTTGAGTATTAGGTCGTGTGCCACGGGAGATTTATTACGTCTCATAGCTAATGCTTTTTACCCTAAGCTGTGCCTCTGTTATGAGTACGTTAATGAGGAAAATTTTCCCGGACACTGTTATAAGCAATATATACTAGCCGCAATTTAATTCCAAGGGATATTCTGGATTACTTTGATATTCGCAAATGGCAACCGGCCGATTTTTTTCTGTAAGAGACCTAGAAGATAGTCGGAATCGATAATACATTGGAAACGAAATAACCCCTCAAGATAAAAAATTTAATCCAAAGGTTTATGAATGCGCATCAACATTGAAATACGGCGTTTGATTCCCAGAGGAAGGACAACATCAGGGGGAGCGAAATCGCGGCTAAGCAAAACACACTGACAGAATTATTTCAAAGCCTCTCTTGCATCATTTTCAACGAGAAAAAAAAAAATCAAAGACTGGAAATCTTTTAAAGTTTCGAAAAATGTATAATACGGGATTACAGCTATCACAGGTTTTATTGACGGAACTACTGCAGAAATATTTTTCCACATTAAAACCAATTTCAAAAAGGTTACAGACTCGTAAAAATTTCACATTTTTAGTTTCAAAATTTCACAGTTGGAGGAGTCTGAGAGAAAATGCAAATTTTTCTCTCAGACTTCTCCAACTCTCTATCCTAGTCGACAAGGCAACGCAAGCGTAATCACTTCTACTAATTAATTTAGTCTAACATGCAGACCTGTCGATGCCAGCAATTTTCCCATATTACAATCTGAATGCAGATGATCTCTTCCAAGTTCTAACACCGGCTTTACCCACCGCAAATCACCCGATAATTCCCAAAGAAGAAAAGATGAGACACTCTAGATATATTTACTTGTAATTGTTCGATGATCTTTACAAAGACAAATTTGCTAATTCGCTATTTCTTCTGATAGGACACTTTTTTCCTCGCGAAGGAAAAATTTCAAATTTTATGTTGCTGCAGCCCGAAACAAAAATAAAGAATCCGCATATAAATTTTCGAAGAAAGAAGCTCTGGAGAAGGGGATTGAAGGCTGGACTAGTTTGTTTAATGTATCCAGAGTAAAGATGTGCTCCTCTTTTAACATGACCAGATTCTTTTTGACACACTTTAAAATTGTGTAACACAATCGAGCAGCAATTTTTTAAGTTTAGCCACTCCAATGTTTCATCCTTCTACCTTGACCCACTGGAATCCCCCTGACTTGGTAAAACTCAACACTTACAACATATATGGTTCCCAAGTACATAGAACAACTTTTATTTCTGTTGCGTTCGTCTGCAACTCGTTTCGTGAACAGACTGAGGTGACTTGAAGGTCTGCTTGCTCCGCGCTCGGAATAGTTATTCAAGTAGATAACTCTAGAAGAGGAAACATTAATGAATTTAAACAACTTATTTTCTCTTTCCTTCTTCTCTCTTGTCTTCTTGATGGTGCTAATCAATCTAGCAAATGAAAGAATAAAATACAAAGCGATACACCGATATTAAAAAACGAAGCAAAAAACACATCATCTCTAGCCAACTCAAAACGGAATATTTTTCAGCCTTGCCAGAGACGCTGGTAACAACTCGACATACGAATTTCCTTCACGCAAACTGGCCAAATCCTAGGCGAGGAGAAACCTGTCATCAGGTTTCTCATTGAGAACACCCAATTTGTGACACTGAAGAAAAACTAGGAGCCTATTAAACATAATTTACTTGGCTTGAGCTGGAACTTACGTTATAAACAAGAAAAAAGACAATCAGTTATGCCACACACATTTTTAATTTACTTCTAATATATAAACTACAAGAGTTTTCAGAAAAACAAAAGCTATCACAAAATGAACAGGTAAGCCGATACATAGTACACCATCCGCATCGTAATTTAACGTCTCAAGAACAACATTAACAATTGAAAACAATCACAGTTTTCTTTTTAACATATTAATTAATAGCTGAGTAGAAAAACGTATTCTGGATTTATAGATTACCAAAATTAATGAATAGTAAATCCTTGAACACATTTATTAATAATAATCAAAATTGCTGGTTTCGAAGATGTCTAGAAGCTCCTATTTTTACGAAGCAGTTCAAATACCTTCAATACGATCAGTTGATAGAAAAGTGTTAAAACAGATTTGAAAAGGGTTTTGACTGAAGTTAACATAGAATAGCCAGTAGCAGAAAATCCTGATTTTAAATTTCATGAAAGAATTTAGATACAAATAATCTTTTTTGAAGAAGTAGCTAATTCAAATTCTTATCATTTCCGTCCCTCAAGAAGGTTTTGAAGCTTTAGCCGAGTTAATAAAAACGTGCTTATAACAAAAATAACTAGGAAGGAAAGAAGAAGTGATACTAGTGTCTCATTGAGGAGAATATTTAGATTTGTCAGGAGCAATGGCATGCTTTTACAAAAAGCCCTCAGTTATATTGAAATTTAAACCAGTCATTCAACCTTGGCAGCAATTTATGTAGACACACAAAACTGGTGAGAAAAAGAAAATCGTGGTTCTGCAAAATGGAGGATATTTGTTTTTAATTTTGTTTAATATTTAGAAAAAAAATATGTAAATTTGAAATAAATTTTGCACGAGAAATATCGTTTGATTTTTTTTTTTTTTTAAGAAAAGAAAAAAGATGGATGCAAGTACGATAACACACGTCGTACTTAGGTTTTTTAGTAAATATTCCTGAATTTAAATTTATGAATCGAAAAATAAGTAGATGTTCTTTAGAAGTCAGCTAATTTCCCCGTAGCTCAGAAGAAAATTTTGGGGTATTAAATAGAAAAGAAACAGAAACGAGATCTAACTTTAAGCATCTACTGTAAGCATCTACTATAATCCAGTTCATGTAAAAAAGAAAAAGAAAGAAAAAAAGTACAATGTGAGTTCTATAGAAGAAAGATACCGACACTATTTTCTAAAACAAACTGGACATTCTAAACGTATCAGTTTAAAAACAGGTCCAAAGAGAAGGATAGATTCAAAGGGAAGATTGAAACTTAACAACAGCATCATGAATAGCGTTAGCAATATAGTCAATATTCTTCGTGGTAACTCCGCACATGTTGATACGCCCTGATTTCAACAAGTAGATGTGATGCTCCTTGACAAGGTATTCAACTTGTTGCGCTGGAAAAAAGGAAAGAATTTGAATCGACAGTTTGAATCGACAGTTGAATCGACAATCTTTGGTGTATTTAAGATCAGCTTTCGCATCTGATCGGCGGTAAGGAACAATTATTTTTAATGTTAATAAAGCGTTTTACACCCCATGGAGAAGCTCTGCTTCTTGGGGGATAATTTATCATGCTTTATGATTGATGGTTGGTCCTTTAGCCCGTCTTGGTTTCTACACTGCTGCTATCCTTACCTTTTACAACATCTTAAGACAAATATAAAAACGGAATTTTCTACGAATTTTATCTTAGAGGTTTATTTAGAGTTTGGGACATCGTTGGTCCTGAAAATTCCTTTAAGGTAGATTAGGGATTACCCACAAATTAGAACACGTTTTCCCTTCACATGTTTTATGGTTATTACATTCTCCTCTGATATATTCGTAATTTTTGTACTGTACGTCAGTATGGCTGGGTACTTTCCCTACGATACTACGTCCTATACAACTAACGTAGAATAATATCAGTAGATGCATTTGCAGAGAAAATCAACAGTCTTTGAATTTCGTCATCCTGATGCTTGGACGAGGTTATGCGACTGGTTCCAAGTAGGACGGTCTTTTCTGTTACGTCTACAGCGTCTAACGTCGAAGCTTTGGAGTGGGCTCAATACAAGCATAAAGGAAGCATACAGTTTTGATCAGTTTAGTTATTGAGCCTTTCAACTATCTGAATCAAATGGCTATCTCAAAATATGTATCGAATGTCTTTGGGGCAAAAAAGAGCGTGGGAGAGGGGCTAGTTGCCCTCCAATCTTTATCGTTGGTTAAAAAAGACACTCGAACTTTGGTTTCCGCTCGAACGAGCGATCTCACAACCTTCTAGGATCATTGGTTCGATAAAATCACGCCTGCGGAAAAAAAAACAATAACAAATAAACACGCATTCGTGATTTTTTTTTGGCAAAAATACAAAATTCAATATTTTTGTAGATAGGAGCTTAAAACCCCTACAGTAAGGTTCTCTGGTATGCTGAATTTGATTGTGCGATTTGGCTTGACTTTTCAGGGGTGTTTTCCCTATTTTTTGAAAATCCGAAAAATTTTCTCATGCTCGTACCTTTTGATGGGTGACATTATGCTTAATGAATTCTATAGATTTGGAATAAGCATAAAAAGCCATACACCATGTATGTATTGAATAAAAATTTAACTCGGCACATGGTTCCACCTTCTAATTCCGAAAATAAAAAAAAATATTTTATTTCATTTATTTTATCCTTTCTATTACTTTTTTTTCAATTTTTCGTCCACCTAGTTTAGTAGCATATCTTTGCAAGCTCATCTTTTGCTGTGCACATGATTGTATTTAGACTTAAAATAAATTATTGCACAAAACTACAGGATGTTGCTTTCCTATTTTTATTAATCCAGGTCCTATTTACAAGATCAATAATGCTTTTGCCTTTAAAACCACGGCATGCAAGGTTTTCTTTATAACAGCTATATGTATCAAAATAAAATAAATAATTCCATTAAACAATCGGGATAAGGTAAACGTACAAATAAATCACTTACAAACAAAATTATCTTTTATAAAATTCACTTAAGTCTGTTTTCGATACCACTAAAGGCTTTCGGAAAATTGACATTTTCAAAAAAGGGGAAAAGCCACGGAAAAGAAATTAAATTATCAAATTGCTTTACAATGTAATCAAGCTGAAACATTGATCGAGTAAAAACTCTTTAAAGCTAAATAAAAGTCACGGAAAGCACAGATAAAGTTACCTAGGGTCAGGTTAACGTAATAATGTCTATTACGGAGTAACAGAATCAAAAACCAATTTTCAAAAAAAGAGACCAAGAATTCAACACACTTTTCCAGGAACAAATTTGCTAGATTTAAGTAATACATATGTATGAGAGTGAAGAAGCGATGTTAGGTAACGAGAAAACTGATCAAGTGGGTAACTTCACTTACATGGATAGTATTTAAAGATGATGGACGCAAAAAAGATGTAAAAAGTAGAGCAGCAAAGGCTCAGCGTGTTTTTACGCAGTTGAAAAAAGTTTGGAAGAGTAGGAGGATGAGTCTGTGAACTAATATTGAAATATTGAAAGAACTCTGAAACGTATGCGCTTCGAAAGGCTGAGGTAGGTACTCGTTTGACTGAACGTATATCAAACACTAAGCTTAACGAAAAATATAGTTTAATTCCACTTTCTAGGACCGTAATGAAGGAAAGGTGAAGATGGCTAAACCATATTTTACGGTTGAAGGATGACGGATTGCCAAATATGGTGTTTTTTGGCCATCCACCTGGGGTCAAACAAAAATTAAGTCGTTCCCGAATCAGATGGGAACAAACCACAAGAAAGGATTTAAAGGACAAAGGAACTTCATGCGAGATGTAAATAGTGAAGTTTTGAATAAATTAGGGTGGAGGAGAAGCATACGCAGATATCTTGGCCTCAGGCGTCATGATGCTCGGCTGAGTTGTTAGTAGAACTAGCAGTACATATGTATACCTGGCCTCTCTCTACCCTCCCAGATATTGACTCTTGCTACTGTGCTCGTAGATATGCATACATGTATGTTGACTTTATTAGACTCTAATTTATTTATTTTTTAAATAGTAGTAAATTCCCTTGTTATACAAGAAAATATTTATGTATTTGCCATTTTTTTAAACAGTTTATATATGAGAAAAAATGGGGTAATTTGACCCTATTTGGGCCATAATTGATGGTTACCGTACAAAATGGCAAAAATACGCACTTTGCTGTGACACAATCTATTTCGTTACCAAAACAGTGCTGGATGTTTTGATTTCCGTTAAAATGAGCCCTCTTCCGAAATTTAATGTTCACTGGTTATGATATATATGATATATTACGTTCACTGGTATATGATCTCACCTGGTAGAAAAAGAGATTAAAAAGAGACATCGGTGTTACCCATGTATAAATATGACTTTCCTTGGTGCTCCATATAAGAGACTGGAAGTCAACAGTATACAGTTTATTTCTAGCAAATTCCTAAATGTACTTTTATTTCGAATGGAATTTATTTTGGGGGGTTTCAGTTTCATTTTACAAATTCTCCAAAATTTCTTATCGTAAATACCAATTACTGTTCAGTTGAATCTATACGAAAACGACAATTTAAAGAAATAAATGACAATTTGCGAACATTTTTATGTAAGGGAAATGTTTATCACTTGGCGGTTTCTCTAAAAATCCATCTTTTAAGATTTAGCCTAATCTGAGCCGGGGTTCACTTTTTACAAGGTTACAGCAACTACTGCACCTTGTTGTTCAAGTATTAAGACATACGTCTACTTTCGAAATAGATCTATCTTTCCTTAATAGACTATCTTTTCGCGGCGCTTTGTCTCAGTTGTCTCTACTTAGGACTGAGTTGACCTAGGAAACTTTGAAATTTGACGAGTTTTGAAATCCATAAATCTAAACGAAATAGGAGGTATGGTTGAGGAGACTATTCTTAATAGGAACTTCTTTAAAGTCGTGAATGTTTACAAAAGGAAAGTTATTCTCTACTATCGGAGCTTCTTAAACAAAGAGCGCAAAGGCAGCCTTTGACCCACCAGCAATTTCCACTAACATATGACAGCAAGTGAGTCAATACTCGAAAAGGAAGCAATCTTGCAATCCCGTGAAAGTATTAACAATGTATGACCAATTCAAGAGAAATACCAAGATTACAAAAATTGTAGAAATTAGCGAACCTATCCTAAATTCAGTGTTAGGTAGAGTAGATTCCACTGGTAGGAAGGGGGCTGATGCTTGAAACGACTGACAGCTTCAAAATTTCCGGTCAATGAATTGGAAAACATTGGAACTTATAAGATTGCCCGCCTTTCTAAGTACCAGCAGGCTCACCCTGTTTCAGCTTATTTTGCATAAGTACTAAAGCATCAGACATGCTTAGAGAAAAAGTGGGAAAGCAACTTATTTTTCAAAATAAGACAGGATGGAATCCAACTTATGATGCTGTAAAGCAAGTCTTAGCTTACCAGGAAAACAGATAAATATGTGAATATGTGATGAATATGTCTGATGAATATGTGAAAATCTTTGGCAAAAGTATTAGCATCTTAGAAAATGAGGAATATCGTTTCTTATTCATAGAGTTGCCTGTCTTCTTAGGGCTGAAAAAGAAACTGAGAGAAATAAAAGGCAGTAGTACTTAGATTCATGAAAATGTTGTGCACACTAGCTGGCTTTGAGAGACATTTTGCAAGCCTTTTCTCATCTAGACTTCAATGATGACACCTTCAAAGAGTTCTCCATTGCCAGTGCTACTCATCCAACTTATAAACAAGATACTTTTTTGAGAATAGGAGAAGCGAGAATCAACACCGACATAGATTTGTTACCCGTCAAAATAGAATCACAAATCAGAAAGTAGTCACACCCTCTAGCAGCTGGAATCATACTGGAACCAAAGAACATTGATATTTTCTCATTCATGCAAGTCAAAAGCTCAATCTTGGAACCAGGCGAGTGAAACGACTCGTCTCTGAATGTAGAATTATTGCGACTCATGGATGACAGACGCAAAGACGTAGTGTCTTTTATGGAATAGAATGTATTTATTCACTACAATAGCTGGAGCTAACATGAGCATGTCGGAGTTAAACAAAGAAAACAAAAAAACAAGGATCAAACACAAATAAATAGCAACACAATAAAATTAAAGCAGCAAGTGCTGCTTCAAGATCAATACATTAAAATGATTAATGTTAATGCTCAATAGTTCATGATTATAACAGGGACTATTTATACATTATATATTAATTGAAAACAAATGGTTGGTACATTTGAAAACACTCACAGGCAAATGCCTGAAATAAACAGCATCAAAGATTAAATATTTATCATGGTAACATTATAAAAATGCCAAATAAAATAAAAGACAAATGATTTGCAATATCTCTTGGTACTAGAGGCTGGGTAATTCATTATACCGTTATACGGTAGATGCCGGTAGCGTATACTGTTATACGGTATACGCCACCTGTTGCGCGTCCCTCCTCAGTCGGTTGTTCGATCATCACTAGTAAAAGAAATAAGCTGGAAGACGAAAGGTTGGAAGGTCATTAATACTTAAATACTTCTTCAGAGTATTTCCAACATCAATGCTGTTGCAACCATTGCTGCAAAATTTACTTATCGATACATACAACTTTCAAAAGGACATAAAAAGGGGTATTATAAATGCAAGACATTTTCAGCTTTTACGTCAGCCAAAATGTTGTAAAAAACTAAAATAATAAACTGTTACGTAGAAGCTATAAGGGATTGACAAAAAATAAGTTTAATTACATCTTCGAACAGAAGAAAGTTATATCTTGGACCCACAGTATCTTTCAAGATCCACAAAACTTTTTAATATTGTTGACCAAGGGTGGTCACCATAATAATGTTCCACAAACATCTCCTCGTGTCTATCTGCCAAAGACTTTTAATTGCGAAACATGAAGAAGAGAAGCTATTGTTCCAATCTACTGGTTCCTAGAGGTTATTTCTCATTACTTAGGAGATACTATTTTAGAAGGATTCCACAATAAGAAGATATTAATAAAGGTTAGCCTGAATTCTCCTCAAATAATATATGCCTGCATAATGTCATAAGTATGCCAATATCAAGGACGTAGATGGCAATTAAGATAGAAAAGGCAATTAACCATAAAACTCTCCTTTAACCCACGTAAGACAGTCAAATCAGATATAATGCCATAATTGTATTTAGATGAGAAATAATTTTGAGTTTTTGTTTAATTCCGCGGCAAGCTACCACAGAGGTTATCAATCTTTGGCGATCAGTCCCAGGTAAAACAACTGAATATTTCCCAGCTTCAACTCTTGTCAACCAGGCTTTAGTCTACCCTCCCCCTTGGCCCAGATGCTTCACTGGCCCAAGGCTGTCTTTTGTAGCCTGTATGAATCCGCGTAACTGGATCTCTTTTAAGGCATATAGACTCTCCCTACCCTTCCTCCCTACTAACACTAGCAGGAATGGTAACTATTATTTCAGTTCGTCTTATAAGTAAATGTTTATTGCGAAAAAAAAATATGGTGATTTCGAAAAAAAGCCTGAAACCCCTCGAAAATGGCGTCAGATCAAGATTAAAAATGAAAAAAGTGCCGGTAATTGAGGGGAAGGGACGTCCTTCCCCCTTAGTTTTTTGCTCCTGTCTAGGTTTTTACCACAAAAACACCTTTTTGTGGTAATTTTATTGGAATTGGCACTTTTTTCATTAAAAAAAAAAAAAAAAAAAAAAAAAAACCGAAAGTGCACTTTATGGGAATAGGCTATCAAGTCAAATTTTATAAAAGTGCTCAGGTATAAAACAAAGCTTCTAAATGAGCCCTTAAACAGCTATATTTTGTTATAGTAGCCTTCTAGTTTCTACTAGTCAGTAGGCAATTTATAAGGCCCTGTCTTCATTATGGCTTTTTCAGGCGAAGTCAACCGAGTAAAAACAGCTTTTTGTTCATCGAAACACAAGCGTTCCTGAAAAACATGTATTTTTTTTGTAAAGTTGGATAATAAACTTTTTGTTATAAGCTGATAGTTTTTCGTGGCTGTCAAGGTTGTCTGCAGCATTTTCTAGAGGTGTCTTATCTCCCCTAGATCGGTGATGATTAGAAATTATATTAAATAATAAGTTTTCAACTGAAACTAAGGAGTGGCATTAAAACGTAGAACACAAAAATTATTCCGTATAAATAAATAAAAAAAAAAATCATGGCGGCGTTGTTTCTACATTAAATTTTAATCCAAAACGAGCAAAGATTAATTTAAAAAACAAAGTTTTTCCGAGGGAAGTAAAGAGCGACGATGAAACTTAAAACGGACAAAAATTATTACTTTACAACCAATCTAATAATATCAATAACATTAGTACAAATAAAACAGCTAATTATGTTTCCCTATGTTTCTAGGATAATACCGCTTTACTGAAAACACAAAATAATATAGGAGTTTTGGTACTGTAAAAGCAAACCAAACAATGACATTTTTTCAGAATAAAAATAAAGCATTTTAGGATTGTTGCTTTTTTTTTCTCTCTTTTAATTTGGAAGCACTTCTGCACAATGGCTCAGTTCAATGACTGGTTCTCGTTTTGGTTCTGAAAAGGACATGTCATGATTAGTTTGTAGACAAGTTCGAAGTAAAGCCATCTTGATTGTATATAGATTGTATTAGACTTGCTTTAGAATTCGTATCATAGCTTAAAATTCACTGTTGTATAGAGAGAAAGAACCGGATTTCCAGAGTTCATATTATGTCCTATTTGATCTTCATTTCAAGCAATACTGAAGCATATTTCTTACAATTTAAGATTGTATGTTACTCAATATTGGTATTATAGCTGCCGAGACCAAAATGCTAACTGATAAATCAATCCAATATTTATGTATGCTGTTCCATGACTTTGTGTTAAAAAAATATTTAATTTTGCGCTTATGCTTTTAAGATAATTTCAACTGTATACTGAAAGTTACTGATGTCACAGCTGGTGTAAGACTATGAAAAGCTTTATACCCCATTTTTGGCCCAAAACTTAAATAGCTTTGTTATTTTTGATTTGACAGACGTTTAAGAGCTATATACATAAATGCGGCATCAAAGAACATACTACTGTAATAAGGGCAAAAATTCCTTCAACAAGCCTTTCAATCAGATCCAACAATTAAGGGTTGCCGATGCAGCACCAATAGATCAAACAGTTCGTGGTAACGAACTGTAAGTAAGGAGCAACCCGGCTCAATAGTAACCAAAACCCTAAAAAACGGAACTTTGATACCAATAGATACATCAAAAGAATCAGATTTTTATACTGATTTCAAATATATAAGTTTCATCAAGTTTAGTCTTATCCAAAAAAGTTACGCGCCTGAGAAAATTTGCCGTATTCTCGAAAAAAGGGGAAAATATCCCCTAAAAGTCATAGATTCTTAATGAAAATCACACCATCAGATTCAGCGTATTAGAGAACCCTACAGTAGAGGGTTCAAGCTCCTATCTGCAAAAATGTGGAATTTTGTTATGTTTTACCAGAAGAAAGATCACGGATGCGTGTTTATTTATTTTTTTTTTGTCAGTGTTCCTAGAATATCACGGAAGGCTTATTCGAAAGGAAATTAAAACTTCTAGTGCTTTTTTAAGTAACCAGAAAAATGGAGGGCAACTAGGCCCCTTCCCACGCTCATTTTTCCCCAAGTCACCCGATCAAAATTTTGAGATAGCCATTTTGTTCAGCATGGTCAAAAAATATAATAACTATGTCTTTGAGGATGATTAATCCCCCGCAGTCCCCGGGGGAAGGGCTGCAAGTTATGAAGTTTTCTCAGTGTTTATACTTAGTATTGGTTATTGGAAAGTATACAGCCGTTTTCACTGGGGATTTTTTCTGGTAGTGGGGGGAGGGATGGGTCGGGGTTACGTGGGAGGATCTTTCCATGGAGGAAGTTTTCATGAGGGAAGGGACATCGCCATGAAGGGGCGCCAGATTTCCCAGCATTATTAAAAAAAAAAACACCAGAAATTAAATAAAAAAAAAACAAACAAGTTTTTAAACTGAAAGTAAGGAGCAACATCAAACCTTAAAACGAACAGAAATTATTACGTATGTGATTCGGTTCGCCCCTAGTCAATACCTCGCTCTTTAAGCTAAAGTTTTTTTTAGTACTTTCATAAGAGCTATTCATTCTAATTAACGGCCTTTGTGATTAAGGGGTCATTCTTAAAGAATTGGAACAAAATTTGAACTTTAGCATAAAGAGCGAGGTATTGAATAGGGGGCGAACCCTCTAATATACGTAATAATCATATAAGAATATAGAAGTTCGTTACGTACGTTAATTCGTAAGTTGCGTATCTTTATTGCTAATAAAAACGTTCGTAAATAAAATTGAACAACTTTCGAGAAAGCCATTTAACCAAAAAAGTAAAATTAATATGCACATCTTGTTTTAATTATTCATGTACGGTGAGCCAAAATCAAAACCTGCATTAATTCAAGAACGTTCAGAAATTAAATTAAAAAAACAAGTTTGTTTAACTGAAAGTAAGGAGCGACATTAAAACTTAAAACGAACAGATATTATTCCGTATATGAAAGGGTTGTCCCTTCCTCAATGCCTCGCTTTTTACGCTAAAGTTTTTTATTGTTTTAAAAAACAGAGTTGTGAGACAGAGTCAAACTTTAGAGCAAAGAGCCAGGCATTGAGGAGGGGACAACCCTTTCACATACGGAATAATCATTCTTCAAATACCTGTTTTTTATTGTTTTATTTTATTGTTTTAAAAAATAAAGTTGTGAGACACAGTCAAACTTTAGCGTAAAGAGCGAGGCGTTGAGGAGGGGACAGCCCCTTTCATATACGGAATAATTTCTGTTAGTTTCAAGTTTTAATGTCGCTCCTTACTTTGAGTTAAAAAAAAACTTGTTTTTTTATTTAATAGAAAAAAGAATTGAGGCCAGCCACTGTGATATTTCTCTGCTAACGCGGCGCCATACTAAATTTCAAAACTAAGGAATCATGGTTGCACTTTAAGGAGTTTAGCAAAATAACGGCAACATCACTGTCTCCGTTTTTCCTAGACTATACAAAAGCAGAACCAGCAACAGGATAAATTTCATGTTTTCGAAATCAGAAAAATAGAGTGAATCCGGGTTAACAACAAAATTTATATAGAAACTTTATAGAATCTGCCCTCTATTCTTTTTTCGGTCACAGTTTGCATTATGGCCTCTTTTGAACTAAACACTATAGTTAGGTATAAGCGCCAGTTTCAATAAGGTTTGTGCATTTTATGGTAAAAGGACGAAAATTGGCACACATATGTAGAAAAACACGGAGAACCTGACAGGGGACAGAACCACATTTTCTGAGCACGTTTTTCCGCGTGGAAAATCGTGTATTTTAGAAATTGAAGGATTTGGACGTTTGAAGGGTCGTTTCTGGTTGAATCCAGTCTGCTAATTCTGAACATGTGCCCACTTTTGAAATCAGATCAGCAGTTTCCGACTTATCGTCATTTTCACTATCGCGGGTCGTACTATTTTCTGTATACTGAGGTAATAGATGTGCTTAGGGTATCTTTCAAGGCTAAATCGAGTATGCTGAGTCTGAAAATATGCTTACCTTTAGTATCCAACCATCCGTTACTGATTTATCATTACTTTCATCATCGCGGGTGTAAACTGTCTTTCATACTTCTACATTACAAACTCTGGTTTACCTTAATGTGCAAGTGACGACTGTGGTCTGAATGAATGGATCATTTGCGGGTTTGAAAACGTGACTCGAAACACCTCATATCGCTAGCAGGTTTCACAAAGAATGGAAGAAAATCCACGTGGCACGTACTTTTTAAAGAGATTGCATATGAGAAAAGAACAAGTAACGCATAATTTACCTTTAATAAGTGCTTTTTTCTTTTATAAATGTCTTCATATCCATGACATACGTACATGTAAAGTACAAGCAGTCCAACTGCAGCCTCATCAGTCGTTTGTACATAGGCTGGAAGGGTAGAGGGGCAAACCTGACCGACTTTTTCAAGCACGAGAACCAGCCTTTTCCACCTTCCCTGTCCGAGTACGGCAAGCTACGGTTTGGAAAAAAATCTGACATGGTTGACTGTTTGAAGAGCCACTGCCCAACCGTCGACTCAATTGTACTAGAAGGGTCTGTTCTAGTACACCTCATCGTTCCTAAGCTTGGAATTAGTTTCGGTGAATACGCTCGCTCGAACTTTGCTACCTACATCAGAAAGCAACAGTCCCAAACCGACGCTCAAAGGATTGATCTCGTTTTTGACATCTAAACTCACGACAGCCCAAAAAAAGGAGCGCACGAACACAGAGGAACTTCGTCTTACGCCAAGAGAATCACAAACCAAACCCCCGTTCCTCGGATGAACAGGCGTGACTTTTTGAAGTCAACTGAGAACAAGAGTCAATTCTTGCATTTTTTGGCGACTACGGTATCCAGGAATTGCAGGACATCTTTGTAGTGGCAACTCTTGGAGACACAGTTATTTTAACGCGCGATATCGCTTTTCGCGAAAGCCTCACACTTACCAATCACGAAGAAGGTGACACTCGTGTGCTGCTCCATGCCTTCCATCAGGCCCAGTGTGACTATAACTTCATAGCAATCGGAACTGTGGATTCTGATGTAGTTGTAATTGCAACAGCTTTGTTCCAGCAGCTTCAAAACATGTTTGTCATCTATGGGCCTGGAGGAAAGACGAAAATACTGTCCATTCTCGATATTACGTATCGTCTAGGACCTGACAGGTCTCGCAGCCTTCTCTTTTTGCATGCCTTCTCTGGAAGCGATACGACTTCTTCTTTTGCTTTTCATGGAAAACATGGTGTTTGGAAGACCTGGAAATCTGCGAAATCCATTCTTCCGACTTTCGTTACTCTGAGTACATCAGGAGCCCCGCTCCTAGATTATCACTTTATAGACATCCAGCGATTCGTCGTCGTTCTTTACGAAAAATCAAGCGGCTTGTCTGAAGTGAACAGTCTGCAGAAGGAGCTTTTCACACGAAAAACAGCCGGAATAGAAAGACTGCCTCCAACAGCGACTGCTCTTGAGCAGCATACCAAACGCGCTTATTTACAGGCCCAGATATGGGCATCATCGTGTTGTCCAGAACTTTCCCCACTGGATACAGGTTTATACGGCTGGGTGAAGCACGGCGGAAGCTGGAAGCCTTTCTGGACTAATTTTCCTGAGGCAGCGACAATTTGCAAAGAATTGCTCAAATGTGGCTGTAAAACAAAGTGCAAAAATAGGTGCAAATGTGCAAAAGCTTCCCTTAAATGCACAGATCTTTATTCGTGCAAAGGTTGTGATAATCAGTACAATCAGTGGTACGCTTTTTGTAGCTATAACTGTCAGAAGCCGATTTCGACCTGTATCCTGTTGGTGAGAGCCTCATTTTCTTTTTTTTTCTTTTTTTTGCAATCTTTATGATGAAACAAGTCGAAATCGGCTATTTCATTCCTATGATCTATGTGATTGTTCATCAATTTGGAATACCTGAAGTAGTTTAGTATTCTGAATTTTATCATCATAATAATATGCTTCTTACGTCCGAAGTTCCTTAAGTCAAGCTGTTTGAGTTGAATAAAGGATTTTTTTTTTTTACTGAATTTTATTGAGGAGATCTGAAACGGTAATTAATTACTTTACAGTCAAAAACGTATGATCTCCTTCGGAATATAATAGGGAGGGTATGAGTTTTTGTTAGAGTATGGCATAGAAACCGTGGTTATGAAACTGGTAAATCCTGAACCAAGAATCCGATTGCAAATATAACCACATTTTTGGAATCGAGAGACTCAAATTAGTCAGAAAAGAGATCCTAAACTCGGTCCTCGCTCATTCTCAAAATTCGCGTTTTTTTTCTTCGCGCGGAAAAACGCAAAGTAGCGCGGAAAAGCGAAGACAATTTTGAATTTGCGACTTAGTCGATTCTTCACATCTTCCGGAACATGTTCACCAGTTTCTATACAATTACGATGAAAAATACAAAGTCAGAAGGCGGAAATTACTCAGAAGCGCATGGAGCGTAGTGATGAAAATGATGATAATTCAGTAACCAGGAGTCGGACGAAAAAAGTAAGCCCATTTTTGGGATCAAGAGAGACAAATTAGTCACAAATGACCCACTGATTGGAAAAATTTACCACTCTGAAAATCGGCTATTTTGAGATAGCAATTTTGTTCAGCGTAGTTGATTTCCAGACAGAAAATATATTTTTGAGGAGGACACTCCCCCACAGCCCTCAGGGCAAGGGTTGTAAGTTATGCCCTGGGGGTATATATGATTTTTATAGAAGCCTTTGTCGTAGAAACTTCAAAAAGGACTCATACGATTGGAAATTCAAAGGGCTAGTGCCCTTTTTAATAATCGAAAGTGATTGGAGGGAAACTAACCCCCCTCTCGCGCCCACCTTTTCCCCAAACACATCCAATCAAAATTTTAAGATAGCCATTTTGTTCAACGTAGTTAAAAATTCAGGAAATTAGGTCTTTGGGGATAACAACCCCCCTTCCCCCACAGCCCTCAGGGCAAGAGTTCTAAGTTATGCCCTGGGGGCATATAAGGTTTTGTATAGAAAGCGTTGTCGTAGAAACTTCAGAAAGGGCTCATTCGAATGGAAATTTAAATGGCTAGTTCCCTTTTTAATAGTCGAAAGTGATTCTAAGGCCTTCCACCCCACCAGTGATTCTAACCCCTTCCACGCCCACCATTTCCCCAAACACATCCAATGAAAATTTTGATACAGCCATTTTGTTCGACGTAGTTGAAAGCTTTGGAAGTTATATGTTTGAGCAGGACACTCCCCCCGCAGTCTTCAAGGGCAAGGGTTATAATTTATGGCATGGGGGCATATATGATTCTTATGGAAGGAACGCTCGTATAAACTTCAGAGGGCTCATTTGATTGGAAATTGAAAGTTCTAGTTTACTTTTTAAGCGTCAAAAGATAATGGAGGGTAGCTCCCCCCCCCCAACTCTTTTTTCCCAAATGCATCCAATAAAAGTTTTAAGATAGCTAATTTGTTAAAAATAGTACAAAGGTCATTTAACAAAAATCACGGTGTTGACACAACCCCCCAAGGTCCGGGGGCAGGCATTGTAAGTTATGCCCTGGGGGCATATATGGGTCTTGTGGAAGGGATGCTCGTATTAACTTCAAAGAGGGCTAATTTGATTGGAAATTGAAAGTTCTAATTCACTTTTAAGAGTCAAAAGAGATTGGAGGGCAACCAGCCCTCCAACAGTTCAATGGCCATATAACAAAAACTTCGGGGTCGACACAGCCCCTAAAGGCTCGAGGGCAGGTGTTGTAAGTTATGCCCTGGGGGAATATATGGTTCTTATTGAAGGGATGCTCGTAAAAACTTCAGAGATGGCTCATTTGATTGGAAATTGAAAGTTCTAAATCAGTTTTTTAGAGTCAAAAGAGATTGGAGGACAACTAGTCCCCCCCACGCCCCTTTTTCCCCAAATGCATCCAATAAAAATTTTGAGATAGCCATTAAGTTTAGAATTGCTCAAAAGTCAGATAACAAAAACTCAGGTGTCGTCACAACCCCCAGGGCCCGGGGGCAGGCGTTGTAAGTTATGCCCTGGGGCATAAATGGTTCTTATGAAAGGGATGCTCGTATAAACTTCAGAAAGGGCTCATTTGATTGGAAATTGAAAGTTCGAGCTCACTTTTTAATAGTCAAAAGGGATCCGAGGGAAGCTAGCCCCCCACCCCCCACACGTTTTCTTTTTCCAAACCCATCCGATGAAAATTTTGAGATAGACATTTTGTTAAAAATAGTTCAAAGGTTGGATAATAAAAAATCCGGTGTCAATACAACCCCCCAGGGCCCAGGGAAAGGCGTTCTAAGTTATGCCCTAAGGGCATGTATGGTTCTTATGAAAGGGATGCTCGTACAAACTTCATAGAGGGCTCATTTGACTGGAAATTGAAAGTTCTAGTTCACTTTTTAAGAGTAAAGAGAGTTAAGGGCATCTAGCCCCACCCCACGCTCTTTTTTCACCAAACCCATCCACTTCACATTTTGAGATGGCCAGTTTTTTGGAAATTGTTAAAAAATTAGATAAAAAAAAACTACCCCAGGTTCCCGGGGATAGGCGTTGTGTTGTCCTAGGGGCGTATATGGTTCTTATGAAAGGGATGGTCGTATAAACTTCAGAAAGGCATTTGATTGGAAATTGAAAGTTCTAGTTCAATTTTTAAGAGTCAAAAGATATCCGAGGGCAACTAGCCCCCCCCACACCCTTTTTTCCCCAAGCCCATCCGATAAAATTTTTATAATATCCATTTCATTAAAAATAGTTTCAAGTTCAGATAAGAAAAAATTCCTGTGTCGACGCAACCCGAAGGGCCCGGAGGCAGGCGGTATTAGTAATGCTCTAGGGAATATATAGTTCTTATAGAAAGGATGCTCGTATAAACTTCGGAGAGGGCTCATTTGATTGGAAATTGAAAGTTCTTGTTCACTTTTTAAGAGTCTAAAGAGATCGGAGGGCAACTAGCCCCCCCTCCTCCACGCCCTAAATGCATCAGATAAAAATTTTGAAATAGACATCTTGTTAAAAATAATTCAAAGTTCAGATAACAAAAACTCAAGTGTCAACACAGCCCCCCAGGGCCCAGGGGTATGCGTTGTAAGTTATGCCCTGGGGGCATATATGGTTGTTATGGAAGGGATGCTCGTATAAGCTTCCTAGAGGGATCATTTGATTGGATATTGAAAGTTGTAATTCACTTTTTAAGAGTCAAAAGTGATTGGAGGGCAGCTAGCCTCCCCCCACACTCTATTTATTGTTTTCCCAGAGGTACTTCATATAAAAGGGGTCGTCGTATAAACTTCATAGGGGACTCATTCGATTGGAAATCGAGAGTTCTAGTGCCCTTTGTAAGAGTCAAAAGTGATCGGAGGGCAACTGGACCCCAAGCCGTTTTTCCCCAACTATATCTGATAAAAATTTGAGGTAGCTATTTTGTTAAAAATAGGTCAAAGATCATATAACAAAAACTTCTTTACGTATGGCCATTTCGTTAAAAAGAGTTCAAAGGTCAGATAAGAAAAACTCCTGTGTCGACACAACCCCCCAGGGCTCGGGGCAGGCGTTATAAGTATTGCTCTGGGGGCATATATGGTTCTTATGGAAGGTATGCTCGTATATACTTCGGAGAGGATTGGAAATTGAAAGTTCTCATTCACTTTTTAAGAGTCAAAAGAGATCGGACAGCAACTAGCCTCCCTCTCCACGCCCTATTTTCCTCAAACCCATCCGATAAGAACTTTGAGAGAGCCATTTTTTTCAAAATAGTTCAAAGGTCAGATAGCAAAAACTCCGCTGTCGACACATCCCCCTCGGGCCCGGGGGGACAGGCATTGTAAGCTATGTCCTGGGGCCGTATGTGGCTCTTATGAAAGGGATGACCGTATAAACTTCAGAGAGAGTTCATTTGAATGGAGATTAAAAGTTGTAGTTCATTTTCTCAGAGTGAAAAAAGATCGGACGGCAACTAGCCCCTCCCACCCTCCACGCCTTTAGGTTTAGCCCCTCCCACCCTCCACGCCTTATAAACCCATCCGATAGAAACTTGAGTTGACCATTTTGTTAAAAATAGTTTAACCATCAGATATTAAAACTCCGGGGTCGACACAACCTTCCAGGGCCCAGGGACAGGCGTTGTAAGTTATACTCTGGGGTTATATATGGTTCTTATAGAAGGGATACTCGTATAAACTTGAGAGAGGGCTCATGTGATTGAAAATAGAAAGTTCTAGTTCACTTTTAAAGAGTCGAAAGAGACTGAAGCTTAATTAGTCCCCCCAGGCCCTTTTTCCCCAAACCCATCCGATAAAAATTTCGAGATAGCAATTTTGTTAAAAATAGTTTAAACATCAGATAGTAAAAACTCCGAGGTTGACACAAACTCATTTTTTCACACGACGACACTAGACCATTCAGGTCCAAATCGGCGGTGCTGATCTCCGTTTCGTGGCCCTCAGCCTGGAAGTGCAATAGGGGCTGGGGGCCAGCCATCCTGTGCTTTCGCACATCCTTCCTGCTTACCTTCCCCAGATTTCTACAGGTACCCATTTAAAGCTGGGTCAACTCTGGCTAAGCTTACAGAGTCACACCATTGACCCGCGTCCCAGTCCCAAATAACTGGCCACGCAAGGGATCGAACCCGTGCCCCTTGGGACAAAAAATTCTCAACCCAGCGCACGTCCACTTAGCCAGGACGACTTTGATATTGTTACTTTGATACCAGTTTTGATACTTTGATGAATATTTGATTAAAAAAAAAAAAAAAATTGATTTTGAAATAAGGAATTTTAAAAAAATTGAAACTTTTTCCAAATCAAAAACGATCAAAAATTAATTTAAAAAAAAAACTTTCCGAAAAATAAGTTTTTCAAAGAAAAGTAAAGGCCATTTTAAACTTAAGCTCAGCAGATACAAATACTTTCAAAATTCAAACTCAAAACAACTAGAAATTACTATTAAAGACAAAATGAAACCCAAAACGAACAGAAATTAAATAAACAATCATAGCAAAAACATACAACAAGTAAGAATATAAATGACAAAATAGATCTTAGCGAGTAATGCTTAGATTGAATATAAAAGTCAAGCTTAAACCGAAAAAAAATATTTTCCTATTGAAGTATAAATGAAAATTAAAACGAACAGAAATTAAATAAACAATCAATGCAGAACATACAATAGATACTAATGTAAATTAATAAATAAACCTTAAAACGAGTGAAACTTAAATTTAATATGCAAATCAAGCTTGAAACGAACAAAAATCCCTACAAACAAGAGTTTGGGTATGACCTCCTTCTCTCACTGTAAAAGTCTAAAACCTACTGCGTCATTTGCGCTTTACTGAAAACTATATTCGTCTTGAACAGTCTTGGAAACTATAAAAAACATCAAATTGAATACTTAATGTATAATGATATTAATTGTTGAAAGATCCATCAGTTCAATAATTTATTTCGCTCTAGTTTTATTTTTATTTTCAATGCTGTAAGAACTGGAAAAGATAATATTTGTTATATAATTCGTTTTCAGTTAAGCGCCAATGACGAAGTAGGCTTTTGGTTTTGATTTAGAGTTAGGAAAGGAGGCAGTATCCAAACACTTGTTTGTAGTGAAACTATATTCGTCTTTAACAACTTTAAAAAGAGCCAATAAATTAAACTGAATATTTGGGGTATAATGATATTAATTGCTCAAAGCTCATCAGTTCAAAATGTTACAACAATTTTAATGTTTATTTTCAATATTAAGCACAATAAAAAATATTTGTCATAAAATTGGTTTTCAGTAAAGCGCCAATGACGCAGTAGGTTTTAGACTTTTATAGTGAGAAAAGGAGGTCATATCCAAACTCTTGTTTGTAGTAATTTTTGTCCATTTCAAGCTTGATTTGCATATTCAATTTAAGTTTCACTCGTTTTAAAGTTTGTTTGCATTTATTGTTTATTTACTTCTGTTCGTTTTAAGTTTCATTTATACTTCAATAGAAAAATATTTTTTTTCGTTTTAAGCTTGATTTTCATATTCAATCTAAGCATTACTCGCTTTAAGATCTATTTATTCATTTATATTATTACTTGTTGTATGTTTTTGCTATGATTGTTTATGTAATTTCTGTTCGTTTTGGGTTTCATTTATTCTTTAATAGTAATTTCTGGTCGTTTTTAGTTTAAATTTTAAAAGGTATTTGTATCTGCTGAGCTGAAGTTTAAAATGGCCTTTACTTTTCTTTGAAAAACTTAATTTTCCGAAAGTTTTTTTTTTAATTAATCACCATAAAATGCACAAACCTGACGCTTATGTACCTAACTACTATAATTATATATGAATACTCCATTAGGATAAATAAAAGTTCAAATAGGGATAAAATCCTTTTAATAAACAGTGATAAATTTAAAAAAAATACTAGATATTTCGGTCACATATGCGTTGACCGTCATCAGTAGTTATACTGATACACTGTAATATCTAGTATTTTTGTGAAATTTATCACTGTCTATTAAAAGGATTTTATCCCTATCTGAACTTTTATTTATCGTCATGGAAAGGAAGTGTGGTCTCTGAAATTATCTACTTTATTACAACTAGAAAATTCCTATGTATTGGATTCCCAGAGTGGATTCCACTTCAACTACATTGCAGCCTCTCCTTCACCTTCGAATACAGCCCTGGGGGGGTATACAGCCATAGGGGCTATATGTGGGGGTAGTGGTATGCTTTTATACAGAAAGCAACTCTGAAAATCCAATTTTACGAATGTAATGAAGGAAAAGATTTTAACATAATGTTTAGTTCAGAAAATACCGTAAAGTAAACTGTTGCCTTTGTTTCTACCCATTACGACGGCACTCCTTTGCATTCTATAGTTAAAAGCGTCCAAAATCTTTGCATTTTGAGAGCTTTCTCATGGAACGAAAAGACACTTTTGGTAAAAAAGGAGACACTTTCGACATTGAATATTTGGTGGTACTGACCCCTGGAGTGAACTCAATCATAATACACAAAGATCAAGCAGATTTCAATCTATATGAATGAATAACCCCCCCCCCCCAAATTCACCCGAGATATTGCCCATTCATCCAAATTCACAAAGGCCCCTAAACAAGATCAAACCAAAATCTTTTGCTGAATTTTTGATAGACCACAGAACTGTGAAATATTTATTAAAAAATTCAGCAAAAGATTTTGGTTTTATCTTATTCAGAGGTCAGCAACAAAATCGAATTAGAATACTAACAATTATTGGCTAACAATACAACAATTACTACAAAATATGAATACAATAATCATTATGATGATCCATCCCTTATTCAATTTCAAGATAAGCTAAATTTATAAATATTACATAGCGGACTTTAGGCGGCATTAGCTTACCATTCAGCCCTGTATACGAAAACATTCCAATTTGTGCAGTTATATGATCCCATTTGCCAGGAGTTCCTAACTTTTCCAAACGTTCTCGCAAGCCGGCTCTCATGGCTATTATTCTATTAGCCATGGTACGAATGCAGCCTTTCCTAAAACAAGAAAAAAAAAACGAATGTTAAAAGCTTTGCAAGAATGGTTCACCGTCAGAGTAGATATCATAAATCAGTCGGAACCATCGTTCTTTCCAAGGGATATTGGAACAGGGGATTACCCTAGATTGGAAGGTAAGCATGAGTTATGAAGTGCAAAAGAAATCCGTGCATTAACTTTTCATCGTTAAAAGCCAGTAGACAGCATTTATAGCTAGTTTAATTTTGGGCGTCTACATTTTACTATGGGATTTTGAGACCACTTCCTCATCCCGCGGGTAAAAAAAAAGCTGATTGATGAAAAGCAAGTCATCTGGTCACAAGCAGACGTGATTTTATGGTCGGAATGATGCCCATGGCAGTTCAGTTCAACTGAGGACGGCTACGCAACTTATAGGAATTCTTTTAAGTAGTTTTCAATTTTATATTTAAGGAAGCATCTCTTTGTTCCTCCTAGCAAATTTTCTAATTTTATTTTCTGTAGATTAATTTATAATCTCATACTATGATAATCTTAGGACAAGGCAGTATCCAAGGGGGGAGGGGGGGGGGGGGTTAAACCCACGCGTAATGTTTGTCCGACTCGTAAAAATGTAACAAAAATGAATATAAACAAATTTTTGATGCGTTTTTTTTAAGTTTTTTGTAACCCCCCCCGAAAAAAATCCTGTGTACGACCCTGGCTGAGGATTTTGTTTTCCTCTAATCTCCTTACGAGCCCATTATAGTGTAAATTATTCAGGAGGATAAAGTCATTTTGTGTCTCGAAAGCACATTTAACGTATTCGTTTTTTCCAAGGGATATTGGAACTGGATTGCCCTAGATTGGAATGACCGCATTAGTTATGAGGTGCAAAAGAAATCCGTATAACAACTTTTCATCATTAAAAGCTAGTAGAAAGCATTTATAGCTAGTTTATTCTTCGGCTTCTACATTTTCTTAGGATTTTGAGACCACTTCCTCGTCACGTAGATAAAAAAAAAGCTGAGCGATTAAACTATAGGAAACAAATGAAAGTCATCTATTGATATAATGATTTTCTAGTGGGAATGATGTCCATGACATTTAAGTTCAACTAAGGGCAGCTACGTAGGTTATAGGACTTCTTTTAAGTGGTTCTCAATGTTATTTTTAAGGAGTCCCCTCTTTGCTACTCATACACAAAACATTTTCTAAATTTATTCTGCTTACATTGATTTACAAACTCATCCTGGGATAACCTGACGATTACTGTTTTCCTCAAACCACTTAGGAGCCATTTATAGGGGAAATTATTCAGGAGGATAGCCATTTTGTATCTTAAAGGCACGCTTAACTCAGCTATGTAAATCTTTCTGGATACCCATAGCGAGTGAAATCTAGCCACTTCATTTATAAAGGCAAATGAGCACCACATAACAAATCCGTGGTTCTAAAATTGTCATCAAACGTCACCATCCCAGATTACGGTTAAAAAATAAAATAGAAAAAAAAACAACAAAAAACAAGTTTTTTTTTCAATTGAAAGTAAGGAGCAACATCAAAACTTAAAACAAACAGAAATTATTACGTATATTAGGGGGGTTGCCTCCTCTTCAATACTTCGCTCTTTACGCTAAAGTTTGACTCTTAGTAACAACTCTACTTTTTAAAGTTATAAAAAACTTGAGCGTAAATAGCGAGGTATTGAGGAGGGGCGACCACCTAGTATACGTAATAATTTCTGTTCGTTTTAATTTTTTATGGTGCTCCTTACTTTCAGTTAAAAAATAGTCCTTTATTTTATTTCTGATCGTTTTTAAATAATTCCAGGAAAATCCCGTTCTCCCTACATGGAAAATTCCTTCCCCCCACACGAAATCCCTCCATGGAAAGTTCCACCCACGTAAAATACCTCCCACCAGGAGGAATCCCTCCAGACAATTCCATTCTAGCAGAAAATTTCCCCCGAAAAACTTCTTGCGGACGATTCCGGCTGATTTTTTTTTTCTTAGCACACTTAAATTTGAAAAAAGACTTTATTTTCATATTGTTTTTATTAAAAAATGCCGAAAATCCCCTCCCTGGAAAATTATTCCCGCAAATGCCCCCAGCAGAAATTTGCTCCAGCAAAAAATCCCCTCTGAAAATTTATCCTGTGGAAAACTCTCCCATTAAGAATTTATCCCATGGAAAATACCTTCCTCCCCTCCTACAGAAAGATACTGTAGATAATAAAAAGATAGACAATACAGAGATAATGTAAGACAAATAAAAAGAAATTAGCATAAGAATTCTGGCAAATTCCCCTAGAGTAAAATTTCCCCTGGAAAATTCACCCCCTGAAAATTATACCTGTGGAAAATCTCCCCAGCAGAAAATTCAATCCCTCCCCCCAAAAAATGTCTGTATACTTCCCAATAAGAAATAATATACGTAAACAATGAAGGAATTTTATGACTTACAGACCTTTTTCCAGTGGTTGTGGGGGGGGGGGGATCATGTTATCCCCAAAAGCATAGATGCCGGACTTTTCAACTATACTGAACAAAATGGCATTCTTAAAATTTTTATCGGGCGAATTTGAGGGAAAAAGGGGTGGGAGGAGAGCTAGTTCCCGTCCAATCTTTTTGGTCACTAGAACTTTCAATTTCCGTCAAATGAACCCCTCCCCGATATTCTAGGACTACTGGTTCGATGCGATCACCCCTGGAAAAAAAAAACAAACAAACAAACACGCATCCGTGATGTTTCTTGTGGAAAGAATTTAAAATTAAAAATTTTTTGCAGATAGGAGCTTGAAACTTCTACATCAAGGTTCTCAGATATGCTGAACCTGATGGCGTGATTTTCATTAAGATTCCTTGACTTTTAAGGGTTATTTTCCTCTTTTTTGAACATCAGGTAAATTTTCTCAGGTTCGTACCTTTTGATGGGTAACACTAAACTTCATGAATCTTATACATTTGGGATCAGCATTATAAGCCAGTTCTTTTGATATAACTATTGATATTTAAATCCCGTTTTTTAGAGTTTCGGCTACTATTCAGCCGCGTCACTCCTTACTTACTGTTCCTTTCCTTACGCACAGTTCGGTGTTTGATACTATTTCACTGAATAGCTCAAGAGTAGCTATATGGCTCCTTTGCGACTGTTAACAAATACCTACTTTACCGCATGTTGCTTGGAACGCATTACGAGTTAATTTGAGTTATTGACAGGGGTGTGAACAAAAGCTAAATATCAGTGCTCAAAACCGGTAAAAAAAAAACAAAAAAAAACTCAATGGTCAGATTTCAAATACGTATATAGATTATCTACACTTGAACTAAAATAGCATATTCAATAGAAGCCAAACTTTCTTCCGAACAATATATTCAAAGATTCTAACGTCATCAGAACGATTTCTCTCCCATGTGTTCCTGAGTCTAGCGAACCACCCTTTGATTTTACTATTTTACTTCGTATGTCTTCCCTGAATATGTCACCCTTAGTTGTGAAAAAAAAAAAAAAACCTAAGAAAATTCCTTTCCAATTCATTACCTACCTCCACAGCATCTTGTAAAGATGTTATTAAGACCAAATCTTGACTACTCAAATACTTCGTGTTTTGTCAATACCTTAGGTCCAAGCTAGTTCTGGCCCAGGCCCACGGTGTTTTTTCACAGTTGAAAAAAGTTTGGAAGAATAGAAAGCTGAGTCTGCAAACCAAGATTAGAATATTAGAAGCTACTGTGATGACAGTGGTCAAGTATGGTTCTGAAGCGTGGGCTTTCCGAAATACGGAGGAAAATTTGCTAGATGTTTTCTTTCGGGTAGCCGACTGACTGACCGTATTTCAAACAGTGGGCTGTGCAAAAAGTGCGGCTCAATCCCACTTTCTAGGGCTATAATGAGAGAAAGGTTGAAATAGCTAGGGCACTTTCTGCGGATAAAGAATGACAGATTGACAAAGATTGTCCTTTTAGACCAAACATCTAGGGCTGAACGGAAAGCAGGTCGTCCTCGGTTGGGGTGGGAGCATGTCGTAAAACAAGACTTAAGGGAAATGAGAACTTCCTGGGAGGGTGTAAAGACGGAGGCTTTGGATAGATTAGGATGGAAGAGGAACCATCTCGGGCTGAACGAAAAGCAGGTATTCCTCGGTTGGGGTGGGAACATGTTGTAAAGAAAGACTTAATGAAAATGAGAACTTCCTGGGAGGGTGTAAAGACGGAGGCTTTGAATAGATTAGGATGGAGGAGCAGCGTGTGTAGCTATGCTGGCCTCAGGCGGCTTGGTGCTGCGGCGAGTTGTTAGTATTAGTAGTAGAATCTTCAAATCAAGATGAAAAATTCTGGGATATGATGCTTTAAAGTTCAAATAAATACCAAAAGCTTACCAATAGAACCAGACAGCATCTGGTTTTTGGATCAGGTTATTCTTGGATTTAGTGTATCTTAGAAAGGACCTTTAAAGACCAAAACTGTAAAGTACTGACATATTTAAACATTACTTAATTTTGAATGAGTTGGAATCTCCATTTTCGCAAGAGAAAAAAATCCAAGGGTAGGAGGGTCCCTCTGATTTTACGATAAAACTCAAGCAATGACAACTCTAACCTAATATTGAGTTAGAAATGGGAGATGAATACTTCAATACTTCTATTGAGAGTGGGGGCAAATATCTATTGCTATGGGAGACCTAAAATCTCTGGCGAGCCACATAAAACTCTTTGGGAGGGTGATCTTCCTATAATAGAAAGCTATTCGGTTGAAAACCTGTAGAATATGAAAAGATGTTTTGTCACTTAATAGCATGTCCAACAAAACAACGTTAATAGCCATAATAATGCTGCTAATGCTTCAGCTGTTGTTGCTAATACGCACTTCCAAAAGGACAATCCAATAAAAACAATAACAATAAAACGAAAGTATGACGTCAATACTTACTAAATTCAGTCCCACGTAGTTCGAAAACTTGTTATTTACTGATTTCTATTTGCATAGCCTAGCTAAAAATGCTGCTAAGTCTTGTTAAAGAAGTTGTTACACTTACGTCCCTAGTTCGGTTATAAAAGGGAATAAGTTAAAGGCATTTCATTCTTTTGCATCTAGATATCTGATTTTCATTTCCTATTGTTCACTTTCATATGATTCGTAAGCCATAAAAGCAATTTCTCAAGGGAACTCATCTTTTTTTCTTTCTTTCTAATTTTCTTAAAAGGAGACGAGAATAATTCATCAATGACCCTATAGAATAAAAGAAAGACGCATTGTTTTCTGATTTCTAGAATTAAAATGAATTTTCAGCAACGGTACATCAAAATGTTGCTTTCTTGATAGCACACCACAAAGCACAAAGGTCTTTTAGTTGAACGTCTTTGTTGCCGTGCCCGAAGCAGAAGGACTTGACTCAAAATTTTATGAAAACGAGTTAAGGAGTGAGGATCTTTCTTCTCTGGTCGCATTACCAGGGCATACATTAATTTATAAGAGGTAGAGAGATGGTTCATTACTGGGACTAAAGTTTCACTTTTAGGTTGTTGTTGTTTAGCTACACAATAAATTGTATTGACTCAGTGAAGGAAATTAGCAACACGCTGTGAATTATACAATTTTCTCTTTCATTTTTCTCTCAGATACAACTAATGTAAAGCTTAGAAGTTTACTTTCCCTACCATTTTAGCGATGACATAGTAATGGGCTGTGTCTCTTATGTATCTCTTATATAAAAAAAAAAAAAAAAAAAAAAAAAAAAAAAAAAAAAAAAAAAAAAAACAAACACTGTCTACAGGTATAGTGGAAAAAACAACAGAATTGAACAGGATTGGATAGAGAAAGAGCGAGCACAGCTGTGCTAATAACTCAGTGATGGTTTATAAGAGTAGCAGCAGTAAACGAATGTACGATTAAAAAGTAATAGCCCCAGCCTCTCTCTAGACTGAGGTTAATATTTGTTTTTTATTTGGCATTAAAATAGCTTCAAAAACGCCAGCTAAATCTTTAATATAGAAATGCCAAAAAATTCCTTTAAAAATGAGAAGAGTTCGCAGGGGGCCAAGGGCATCACCACCAATTTTTTGTAGTCTCGTCATTTTAGCCAACATAGGGCAAGATTCTGAGGCCTGAACATAATTTGCACTTTACTGAAAAAAATACCAATGGATGTGCATTGCCAGTTTATATACATATACTGATATTTAGTAATCAAAATGTTAATATTATTGATTTATTAAAGTTAAAGTAAAAACATTTATATTTTTTTCAGTAAAGTGCAAATTATGTTCTGGCCTTGGAAAGGCATAGGGGTTTTGAGCCCAACGTTTGTTAATTTCTGCTCTTTTTGAGTTTGACTCGGTTATTTATTGTAATTTCTGTTCGTTTTGGGATTGATTTATTTATCGATGCTGATTTGTGGTAGTTTCACGCTTGGTAGATTATTTGATTTTATTTTTGCTCATTTTTGTTTAATGGAGTTCTTTACTTTTCTTTGAAAAAATTATTTTGAGGAAAAAGTTCTTTTAATTAATTTCTGTTCGTTTTATATTGACATAGTCTTTTCAGAGAAAAAGAAAATAACACTTTAAATCTTTTCATTTTTTTAAGAATTAATAGTTTGGCCTGCTGTTTGTACGCTGGAGAAAAATTTTCAGCAATTTTTAACAACATACACCCTCTTAAAAATCTGGACACAAATAGTAGTGTTTAATTTAGTTTCATACCTTCTCTAGTTGACCTGAAATGGAAAACGTGATACCATTCGCAAAAAAATCTGTTTACTTTCTTTGATAGCTTGGATACACTTACGCTATTTTGATTTGGTTAAATTTTAAGAGCAGAAGCAGCCCCGAAAGTTTGATCATATTTTGGTCGTTCTTGGGATACTGCTAAGATGCCTTATTGGGAATTAGCATAAACACAGTGCATTTTGATTTAATCTTGAGGCAACATTTAGTTTTTAAACATAAAGTCAAATGGGAGTGTGGGCGTCGGAGGGGCTTTAGTTTCCCTCCAATCACTTTCAACTATTAAAAAGGGCATCAGCCCTTTCTATTTTCAATCGAAAAAGCCTTTTTCGAAGTTCCTATGACAACTCCTTTGATACAAAGTGCCCTGGTCTAAACAACAACAACATCGATCTTTACTATAAAAATGTCAAGCCTTTCAATCACTTTCGACTATTAAAAAGGGCACTAGGCCTTTCGACTTCCAATCGAATAAGCCCTTTTTGAGTTTCTACGACAACACTTCCTATAAACACCTTATATGCCCCCAGGGCATAAATTACAAACCTTACCCTAAGGGCTGTGAGGGTGGTTATCATCTTCTAAGACCTAATTTCCAGAACTTTCAACTACGTTAAACAAAATGGCTATCTCAAATTAAAAAAGGCACTAGCCCTATCAATTTCCAATCAAATGAGCGCTTTTGAAGTTTCTACGACAACGCTTTCAATAAAAAACCTTATATGCCCCCAGGGGATAACACAACCCTCGCCCTGAAGGCTGGGGGGGGGGGTTGTCATCCTCAAAGATTTATTTTCCAGAACTTTCCACTACGTTGAACAAAATGGCTATCTGAAAATTTTGATTGGATGTGTTTGGGAGAATGGTGGGCGTGAGAGAGGGTTCAGTTACCCTCCAATCACTTTCAACTATTAAAAAAGGCACCAGCCCTCTCAATTTCCAACTTAATGAGCCCCTTTTGAAGTTTTTATGACAACTGTATCATTAAAAACCTTATATGCCCCCAGGGTATAACTTACAACCTTTGCCCTGGGGACTCTGGGGGGTTTGTCATCCTTAAATACATAATTTCCAGAACTTTCAACTACGTTGAACAAAATGGCTATCTCTAAACTTTGATTGAATGTGTTTGGGGAAATGTTGGGCGCGAAAGGGGGGTTAATTGCTCTCAACTCACTTCGACTATTTCAACTATTTCCAATCAAATGAGCCCCTTTTGAAATTTCTACAACAACTTTCTATATAAACCTTATATGCCCCCAGGGCATAACTTTCAACCCTTGCACTGAGGGCTCTGATGGGGTTATCAGTAGAAGGGCCTTATTGAGCCCCATTGCTCACCCCTGCTGCCACCTATAACTTTTTTTTAACACCAAATAAGGGCATAGCCTCCCTAGGGAGAACACATGGTTAATGGGGTCAATGACCTCTTTTTCCAAGGTCGATTTATTTGATGTTTCTATGTGTAATAACTCCGGAACGAAGGTTGCACATGCGCATTGAATTCTAACGGGAACAATGTTATTGATCTAGGACTCGAGGGGGAAGTGAATTTTCGAGAACTTGATTGCGTAATCGATCGTGAATGTCATGGTGTCCAGAAATAGTATTTGTTGTTGTTGCTCTCACCAAATGTTATGAGTTTCCCGGAAACAGTTAGATCACCTGTGCTGTCGACCTCAATTCACCTATCGTGAATCAATAATTCCCCTTAGAAACAACAAATTAATTCCCCTTTCTTGACAGATCAATCAACCAATGACATCATCTGTCAGACTTTAAAAATTTTCGCCTAGAAACGATTCTCCAGGAATAGATTCAAGTCATTAATGTCTTTGCCTCGGAAACAACTCTTTTGGTCGAACTCCAAAGGATATTAATAACCAAACGCCATGGAAACAATTCTCCATGAAACATCTTAGCGAAGAATTGTTTTAGCGCGGGAATCAGGTTTCTTATTAATTTGAAATGCATTAGCGCAGAGATGCCAAAAACAAAAGGAACACGCTGAATTACGTTTGGGGATTATTTGGGCGAAACTGTTTTAGACAGGTTATGGAATTATTTCGGCAAAACAGTTAGAGACATTTTGGAAGAGGATTTGAGGGTGAAACTCTGTGGTCGTTATAATACACAAGTTTCATTTGAACAGTGTTGTGAGGTCCTCTACCCCAACCCCAAAGGGTTCCGATCCCCAACCCCAACCCCGATGGAAGCCCCTGGTACCCAAAGGTCCCCCAAGCTCCCAAAGAGCCCCAGCCCCCCAAACGCCCTCATCAGACCCTCAAAGGCCCTCCCCTGGTACCCAAAGGTCCCCCAAGCTCCCAAATAGCCCCAGCCCCCCAAAGGCCCTCCTCAGACCCTCAAAGGCCCTCCCCTGGTCCTCAAAGGGCCCCCCGGACCCCCAACGGGCCCCCCGGACCCCAAAGACCCTCCCCCGGTCCTCAAAGGTCCACCGGGCCCGAGAAGCGCCGCGGGCCAGGAAAGCGCCACATGGAGATGCGCTGCAGGGGGATGCGCCGCGGGTCGGGGGATGCGCCGCAGGGGGTGCGCCGCAAAAAGTAAACTAAAAAGTAAAAATTTCGAAATGTTATCCCCCAAACGCCCTCCCCATACCCCAATTCCGAAGGAACCCCCAATCCCCAAAGGTTCCCCAGGCTCCCACCCGGTCTCCCAGACCCTCAAAGGCCATCCCCGGGCCCCCCAAAAAGCCCCCTCTCCATTTTTTTTAATACTTTTTTATGGCTTTATTATATCTTTTCTGAACAAGTTCCATTCATAATGTCATTCCTAAACCCATTTTCCAACCTCAAAGAGTCCCCTCCCCAATTCGTAAATACTTTCTTGAATTTTTTAACATGGTATTTTTTTTAACTTTTTACGTATCTTAAAATGACATGAAATATGCTTACGGCTCTACCAATCGTACTCTGTGCTTGTTCATGGACACGACGCGGCTTTTCCACTGGTACTCTATGGCAGGTTATCGACACTACCGAGTTTATTGCATGCATTAAATCAGTATTTTTTACGCAGTGGAAGGATCAACACACAATTCATATCTGTCAAAAGTGAAGATGAATTATTCGACGAAAGTATGTGCATATGAAAAAATCATTGTCGTGTTGAACGCTGACAAGGAGAAATACCTGAACTATGAAACGAGTGCAAGTGGAGATCTTATTGGCAATGTATGCATACGTTGTCATCACAGTGAGGAGTTAAATTCCTTTGGTGTACCCAAGAATTTCCATCATGCAAGTGGTGGATATGTGAGAGTAGCATTACCAGAGAAATTAGTAGTCAAAGAGAATGCCAACTTAAAAATAATAGTTGATGAAGAGGGACAACTTCTAGCTAATGGTTCTGGTAGCATGTTAGCTGTTGATAGATCTTATCGTAATTCTTCCGATGTTAGCATTCGAATGAAAGCAAAAGGAAAAAGAAGACATGCATACAGCTGCATCAACATCATAAATCATATCATGTCAATGTGCCAAAACTGCTATCTATGTAAAAATAATGTGACAATAGACAGTGAAATCGCAGGCAGAATAAAAAGGACATTAGCAGACAATATCATCAATGAATATAAAGATGAATTGCCGGAAGGTGAAGCGCAAGTGTACTAATAATGTATAATAATGTATTTAACATATTTTTATATCAATATTCTACATGTCCTTATTACATTAAAAATATCTTATGCATTATTTTGTTAAGTGTTCATTATTTTTAGAGTATGCTAGAACGTCAAACGTTCAGAATATCTATTAAAAAGGTCAGAGATGTAAGAAAAATAATTTTAGAGATAATGATACTACTAGCAGGCTCAATTTTTCATAGAAGATAGAAAAGTTCAAGTTCTCTTCTGAATTTTACCAAAGAACACAATTCAATTCTAATTTCACCAGAGAAAATAAAAAGCTTACTCTTCACTTTTAAGTTCACCAAGACATAAAAAATTTAAAGTTCACTTCTAAATTTTTCCGTAGAAGGTAGGAAAAGTTATACTATGAT
>JAQQPU010001208.1:72127-86877 GCA_029168905.1 Artemia sp. Kazakhstan ARC1039 | reverse complement strand
ATACCATTAAACTAACATAAATAGATAGATGTATGTTACATCTATCAAGGGCCATGACTACAAAAATAACAAACAAGAAAACAACTTACACACATACAACAATACTTTCCACACTCACCCCACCCCCTTTACAAAAATCTATCTCTATGTGACATACCCAATTTTATATACTTTGCTATCATTCTTATTGTCCCATAATTTTTTGATCCCATTACTGAAACCAACCACTCACTTGTTCCCACATTAACAAAAAATAATTCTTTCCTTAAATCCTGTAATTCAGGACAAAGGGCCATGAAGTGAAGCAGATCCTCACCATTTTCTCCGCACATAGGGCATGAGTTAGGACCATCCTTTACCCTTACCCTCCCTAAATATTTCCTCCTTTCTCCAAGTGCTAAAAAATTACCCCTCCCTGATATATACCACTTAATTTCTTCACTATTTAAACCCGCTTTAAAATAAATATCATATCCCCAGACCTCCTTCCATTGCCGGTAAACGCCGAGGGACACTTCACACTGCCATTTCTGAATCTCCTGATCTTCAAGCACTCCTTTTACTAGTTTTGCTACATTTCCTACTTCCAGTCCTATCCCCTTCCCTTCATTCCAAACACCTGATAACCCACAAATATTTAAGATTGATCTCAACTGGGAAGCCCATGAACATTTCCTTCTATCCTGCAACACCTCCAGATAAGCTGCATTTACTAACCTATTATTCTGTAAACCAATCACCTTTTCCCAGTATCCTATCATTCTAACCAATCTTTTTACCCTCAATGAAAACAATCCTAGATCACCCTTTAACACCAGATTATTAAATTTCCCGCTTAGCCCTAAAAGTCTCCTGAAATGGCCTAAATAAATTCTCTCTATTTTTTCCCCTTTTTCAAAACCCCAAACTTCCCCACCATAACTCAATACTGGGCCTACCTTCTTCTCAAAAATTCTCTTCTGTAGCTTAATATCTGCCGGTCCTAGATGCCTAAGGGGACTCTTCAATAACGCCCATGAAGCCTTCTGACCCTTCCAACTCGCTATTTGCACCTGATCACTCCATTTCCCTGAACTTGTGAACTTACATCCCAAATAAATAAAATCCTTAACTTCTTTCATCTCTTTCCCTTTAAAATAAAACTTATTCTTTTCCCTTTCATCATTTCCAAAAACTAATATAACTGATTTTTCAATATTTAAAAATAATTTTTTACTCTCCAGATAACTATCCAAAATCTCTATCATCTTTTGCAAATCCGGAGCCGATTTTGCAAGCAATACTATGTCATCTGCAAATAATAAACAAAATATTTAGTGTATATATATATTTTAGTGTATTGGAAGTTTCAAGGAAATTATAAAATATTTATCAAAGGAGTCCAACCATCAGGTCAGCCCATGAGAAAAATTTACACAGAACTACAATCAGAAGTGAAAACCTAACTTAACAGCATGGATCAGCTGGAAGTAACTGAAAAACTTACTAATCAAACAAATTGGACCAATTCAGTTGTTGTTAAGACATATCCCTGAAAAGGATCCAATAGCTACCCCAGGCACTTAGAAAAGAGCCCCCTGTAAAAAGACATCATAGACCTGTACACAATCAAAAGCCCCCTCAAGAGTTCAGTGACTACAACCTCAATTAGTGAAGAAGGGAGATGCAAAGCTTTGAGTTCTTGGAGCTAACTACCTACTTCCTTAGTATCTTATAAATTTCTTGATTTGCTTATTGCTTTATTTTGCTTATTGATTTAATTTTATAGGTGCTTGGGTATTCAAATTAAATGTTGAATAAAGAAACGTTGGGGGAGAGAGGGCTGAAATACAATTGTGATGGCAGTGATCATTGTGTTTAGAAAGAGCACTAGATAAGGAATCAAACAGAATATTTTCTTTTTGCATTTGATTTCTGTCCTAGGCCAAAAAAAATATACTGTGATTATTGTATTTGATAACACTGAATGGTGGATTTAGAGGTAGATAAATTTGCTGAAAGGAGCTGAAAAGTGGGTTGAAAACACTTTACAAAACCTGTATTTGAGTCTGTAGGTCTATTTCTGAGAGTTTTGTTCATCCAGCATACAACTTTTCAGAATTGGTAGAAATGCTATGTCCTGAATAGAAAAAGTAGAGAAAGGAACTTGGAAACAGTAATAGTGAAGTAGATATTTTGTTCTGAATGAAATACTATAATAAAAAAAAGTAGCAAAATCAAACTCCCTAAACAACATTATTTCCAAACTTAACTTTGATACCATGACAGTTTACCCTACTCTTCCCCTATTTGTAGCAGATATAGCTCAAAACAGCATATTTCTCTGCTGTTTTTATTTTTTTGCTTGAATTGTCAATCTTTTTAATGGGTATTGCCATTGTTAACCTGATAAACAGCATCAAGTCATTGCAAAAGAACTGATATCAGTTGATTAAACATATAATGTCGTTTCTTTTAATTTTGTATATAGCCTAGAACAGGGACCAACTTATTTGCTAGAAAATTTTGGTTGTAAACCAAATTTTTATTTTGGTTCTAAACCAAAATAAACATCACAACAATTTAAAAGTCTCTGGAGAGCCATATCTGTTCAACAATTTAGTATGTGTGCAAATATGTTTGTGCTGTGTATGCTTGTTAGTATGTGTGCAATTATTTTCAAAAATTGAAACTTTATTGTGAGAAATTGCTTACAAATTCAATGTTTTAAGTATTCTCAACTGCTAGCCACAACTTCTTCCCATTTTCTGGCAATTTATGGATACCATCTCTGAAAAAATTCAACTGATTTGGCTTTTATCCACAAGTTGGTCCAATTTTTGACTCCATCATAATGGAAAAGAACTGGTGAGCCAAGCCATGCTGCATTGATCAAGAAGAAATAGTAATCAGAAGGGGAAATGTCTGGGCTTTATGGTGGGCTGGTAGGGCCATTTGAGCATTTACAAGTATGTTTTAATGGGTGCTGCAACATGTGACCAAGCATTGCCACATTGTAAAATAAATTTGTCATGTCTATAGGCATATTGTGAGTGTTTTTCTTGCAATGCGTGGCTTAAATGCATCAATTTTTGCCTGTTATCTTTTCATTCAGATTTAGCACTTCATGATATGCTAAACCATGCTGGTCCCACCAAATTCACAGAACAACCTTCTTGATATGAATATTCAACTTGTCCATCAATGATGAGGCATGTCTGGGGTATTCATATGTTGCTTGATGTTTTGTATTATTGTAATGGATCCACTTTTCATTGCCTGTCACAATTCAACGCAAAAAATCTGTTTTTGTTTTTGGGGCAGTTGTTTGCACATAAAAAAATGGCATTTGATGTCTTGTAGCTTTAGTTTATACTGCACCCACTTTCCAACCTTGTGAATGATTTCTAATGCTTTTAAATAACAGGAAATACATGAATGACTTCAAAAGTTCTTCTTGTGTCAATCAATCAATCAATTTATTCAAAAGAAACACAGACAAAATTACAGAGCTTTAGACCCCTACAAAGGCTCTTTGGCCTGTGAGAGTGGGAGACTAAACATAACATAAAATAATAGCACTAAAATCAAGCAGAATGACAAGAAGGAAAAAAGAAAAGAAAATTAAACAACACCAAAAACTACCATGCCACTTAAAATAAATGAATTAAACAAATTGAAAAGGAAAGATAGAGGGGAGGGGAAAGAAGGGAGGAGAGAACTAACTGTCTAGGCATAAGATGTGGTTGGTAGGGAATTACATCCGGATGCACAACATAAAACTGGATTGAAATCTGATCTTATGGTTTGGGTTTTATGAATGAAAATATTCATGTCATTTCCAAGAGAAAAAGAAACACAAGATTCATCTTGTACTTCAGAATTTAAAAGATATAATTGTTTGAAGAAATTAGGGAGGAGTCCATGAAAATACTTAAAACTGAAAGAAGAGGAAAGATGTATGTGGACTGTCCACCCAATAAATTCATGCTGAGCTGGTCTGTCACCTCAGACACTAATTTAATTGCTCTGTTATGAATTTTGAAAACAGGAAAGGAAAAAGAAGAGAATGTTGATAGCCATACTGTTGGACAGTAGTACATGTAAGGTTTGATGAGAGAGTGAAAGAGAATCTTTATTATTGAACCAGGGAAACAATGACAAAACTTCCAAAGAACTCCTAGGCTTTTGCATAGCTTAAGTTGACAAGAGCAAAGTGATGTTTGAAAGAAAGATTTTCATCCAATAAAATACCCAGGAATTGAACATGTCTATCAGGGGGATGAGTTATATCACCATGAAAGGTAGAAATAGTTTGAGCCAAAGGACAAGAAGTACCTCTTCTGGAAAAAATAAGTAGACTAGATTTAGGGTAAGGCAATTTCATCTGTAAGTGCAAATAGCAATGGATCTTGAACTGCATCACAAGGTGAAATAAAATTGGGACCCCAAATACTACAGCAACTTTGTTTATTTTGTTCAGATAAAGCAATAAAAAGATCACTGATGAATATAAGAAATAAAATAGGTCCTAGGATAGACCCTGTCATGTATCTCCAACTTTTTTTGGTGCTCTTGCTTGTTCCTTGTCTTCCAGGTCAAATTGCAACTTTTCAACTATGGAAACCACTTCTGACACATTTTTTTAGGTAAAGCATAGTCACCACATACCTCCATTAAAATACAGAGGCTTTTAGAAGCATTTTTCATACTGAAGTAAAATTCCCTGTAAAAACACATTACTTGGTACAAAATTTACTATATTCAATGAAGTAAAAAATATTGTTGTTTATCCTGCATCAAAACAACTTATACTCTCATTTATCCCTAATGGCATTAGATTTCCAATGAATGCTGAAAATATGGGTTGATTAAATAATAAAAAAGCTGAACTATTTGTTGTTAAAACAACATGAACTTATTTGCACACCTACTAATAAAACTTTATTGTGCTTTTAGACCTTCATTGAATAGCCCTGGATCTTGAATCATGATTCAATTACTGTCAGCAAAGAAGAAAAAAGTAAATTAGGAAAACCCTGCATCAGCACCAACAAAGAAATCCTGTTTATTAGTAAACCAGCCAAAGAAAATGTCCTTGACATGCAAGTATATACAACAGCAAAGATGATTCTCTAGGAATATATTTTGAAGTAAATACCTCTGCTCCTTCTCTCTCCAAAGGACCTTTAGAGTTTTGAAACTTGCACAATTCTAATCTATAAGGTCTCATGATATATACACCTGTTTTTTAAGTTTAAAAAATCATTCTGATCCAGCTTAAAATTCTACTAAAATAATGGGAATTTTACTATCAAAAACTAAAGTCAATGAAAACATTTTTTATGAAATTAGATAGGGAACTGTCATGAAGTAAACTTTTAAGTCCTAGAAATAGAGAATGATTGATATAGTAGCTCACCAAAACCTCCCAAAGAGAAGTTTTAAACCCTGAATTCATTCCCAAAAGTGTCTTTGACTTAACTCAACTACTTTCCAAGATAGCAGGAACCACCTCAATAAAAATTTTACTTTAACATTTTGACATGACAATCATGTCCCTATGTTGCATAGGCTACCCAGCAATTAAAAACTAAACAGTGCCCCTGGTGTAACTTAAATATCTGTTTGTGGATATTTGAATTTTAGCCTACAATTGGGGTAACTGAGATGGAAATAGATTAACATACCAATTCTTACTTCATAATATGCAGAAAAATATTTTGATGAATAAATTATTCAGATAGCTATGACACTTGTTTTTATTGTAAATTCAATTTGAAGCCCTTTACAGACCCTGAAAGATGATACCTTTTCCTCTAATTTTAGATGAGGCTCATATACCTGAGATAGTATAAATCTTATTAAACTGGTTTACTTCTAGATTGAATTGAAAATGACAAAATCAAGAATCAATAAAATTCATAGGAGATATATAATATGGACTATATAGGCCTATTTTGAATAAGGCTAAAACAGATAGGCCCTATTTGAAAATTAAATTTGTGACAGAAATGAATGTCATATTTCAATTCAGGACAAAATTCTGATTCTAGAGGCAAGTTTGTTTCTTAGCTATCAGAATATTCTGCTAATCAAAATTTTTACCAAAAAAATTAATTCATATTATGAAGGGGCTTCTACTAGCCTATAGCCTACCTTACCATCAACCCTCCCCCTGAATGTGCATATATAAAACCCAAATCACATATTTCCTATGCATCACTTTTGTTCCAACCTGTGTACTGTTAAACTGAATCCACAATGACAAAATGATTTAGTGCAAGTGCTTTCAAAGTGTGTTTACAAGAATTTCTCTTCATATTATGAAGTAAGAATTGTTTTCTTAACAGATTTTCTTCTTAATAGCCATACCAATATTTATACAAGAGCCCAACTTGTTGAACATGTAGCTTGGGAGCCATACTTTTCTGACCACTGGCCTACAGGAATAGCCTAGTCTATCTGGCAAAATTCTACTTTAGCTACTTTTGGCTATCTTGGAAAGGCATAGGTTAGGAAAATGAAACTTTCAAGGATGGGTCAACAGGCTAAAGTATGTCCTGGGAAGATATTTTGAAGTAGGCCTACCTACCTTCACTCCTTCTTTCTCTAGAGGGTCTTGACCTTTGAAGACTTTTAAAATTCTGTGTGTTATAAAACTGAAACCTTGCAAAATAGATCTTCAGCTTAAATGAAGAACAACAAAATTGTGTTTAGCCTCACAACTTTGCTCAATCCCAATTTATAAGGTTTTAAAGATAGATCTAGAAAAATACATTTCCTAAATTTTGAAAATAAAACATTGATATGGCTTAAAATTCTACTCAAATAATTGAAATTATATCTTCAGAGCTAAAGCCAGAGAAAAAGAAACTGATAATTAAAAATTAAGGTAAAATGTTTTTTTGCCAAAATTTCAATGGGTGGGTTGCCTACAGACCTGTCATGTAGGCAAATTTCAAGACTTGGTCAATATATACCAAATCATATTATTGAGTTAGGACTAGCCTAAAGTGAATACACCATTCGATGCCTTTTTTTATGCTGATTACAAATATAATAAGCATTTCTATTGGAAATGAATTTCAGCCCCCCTCCCTATATAGGCTATATTTAACCTAACCCAACCCTAAATTGGCCTATATAGGGGGGGGCTGAAATTCAATTCCAATAGAAATGCTTATTAGGCCTATATTTGTAATCAGCATAAAAAAAGGCATTGAATGGTGTATTCACTTTAGTCCTAACTTAATAATATGATTTGGTATATATTGACCCAGGACTCTCTAGAGGGAGAAGGAGATGAGGTAGGTACATCAAAATACCTTCCCAGGACATACTTTAGTCTGTAGACTCATCCCTGAAAGTTTAATTTTCCTAGCCTAGCCCATTTCCAAGATAGACAAAAGTAGCAAAAATTGAATTTTACCGGTATTTTATCCTTCACCTTTTTTAGAACAAGCCTATATAGCTTAAAATTTGCATCACTTCATTAACTACTTGCATACTTCTCTTTTTTCACGTGACTCACGTGATTTATTTTCGACTTCTTCTATAAATAAAACCCAACATTACCGATCTAGATACATAAGACAGATATTTATTGCGAAAAAAGCCACAGGGCTATGTCAAAAACATAAAAGGCTGCCCGAAACAACACTTCAAGAACGGATATAAAACGAAATAGAAAATCAGCAAGAAAAAAAAATATATCACATACAACAACATTTTAAGCACATATCTCCTCCTTTTACAAATGAAAAGAATTGTTTCTGTTTCATCCCCGATTTAATATATTTCATAATTGTTTTAAAAGTCCCAAAATTATTCAAATCCATTATTGAAAACAACCATTCACTTGAGCCGATCTTACTTAAAATTACTTTAAAAAACTTTTTCCGCAAAATAAGTTTTTCAAAGAAAAGTAAAGAACTCTATTAAAAAAACTGAGCAAAAATAAAATCAAATAATCTACCAAGCGTGAAACTACCACAAATCAGCATCGATAAATAAATGAAACCCAAAACGAAAAGAAATTACAATAATTAACCAAGTCAAACTCAAAACAAGCAGAAATTAACATAAATTGGGCGCAAAACCCCTATGCCCTCCCAAGGCCAGAACAAAATTTGCACTTTACTGAAAAAATATAAATGTTCTTACTTTTATATATTTAATAAATCAAATAATATTAACATTTTGGTAACTAAATATCAGCATATGTATATTAGACTGACAATGCACAATCATTTGTAGTTTTTCAGTAAAGTGCAAATTTTTTACTGGCCTTGCGAATTCATAGGGGTTTTGCGCCCAACTTATGTTAATTTCTGCCCGTTTTGAGTTTGACTCGGTTAATTATTGTAATTGCTGTTCGTTTTGGGTTTCATTTATCTATCGATGCTGATTTGGGGTAGTTTCACGCTTGGTAGATTATTTTATTCTGTTTTTGCTCATTTTTTATTTAATGGAGTTCTTTACTTTTTTTGAAAAACTTGTTTTGTGGAAAAAGTTTTTTAAATTAATTTCTGTTCGTTTTATATTGACATAGTCTTTTCAGGGAAAAAGAAAATAATACTTTAAATCATTTCGTTTTTTAAGACTTTATAGTTTGGCCTGCTATTTGTATGCTGGAGAGAAAATTTTCAGCAATTTTTAACAACATACACCCTTTTAAAAATCTGGACACAAATAGTAATGTTTAATTTAGTTTCATACCTCCTCTAGTTGACCTGAAAAGGAAAAGTTGGTACCATTTGCAAAAAAATCTGTTTACTTACTTTGATAGCTTGGATACACTTACGCTATTTTGATTTGGTTAAATTTTAAGAGCAGAAATGGTAGGGTTGGCGTGGGAGGGTGGGCGTGGGAGGGTAGGAGTGGAAGGGGGATTAGTTGCGCTCAAATCACCTTAGACTATTAAAAAAGGCATCAGTCTTTTCTATTTTCAGTCGAATGAGTCCTTTTCGAAGTTCCGACGATAACTCCTTTGATACGAAGTACCTGGTCTAAACAACAACAACAACAAAAAATAATACATTATACCCATTTCAATCTTTACTATAAAAATGTCAAGCCTTCCAATCACTTTCGACTATTAAAAAAGGCACTAGGCCTTTCGATTTCCAATCGAATGATCCCTTTTGGAAACGACAACGCTGACCTTAAGAACCCTAACCCTAAGGTCTGTTAGGGTGGTTGTCATCCTCTAAGACCGAACTTCCAGAACTTTCAACTACGTTAAACAACATGGACATCTCAAAATTTTGATTGGATGTGTATGGGGAAATAGTGGGCGTGAGAGGGGTGTTAGTCACATTCCAATCACTTTTGACTATTAAAAAGGGCACAAGCCATTTCAATTTCCAATTGCATGAGCGCTTTTCGAAGTTTCTACGACAACTTCTTCGATACGAAGGGTCCTGCTTTAAATGGAAAAAATTAATAAATAATATATTGTGCCAACGTCGTTCTTATATTCCCCCAGGGCATAAATTAAAACCCTTTCCCAGAGGGTTGTGGGGGAGTGTCCTCCTCTTTACTTAGTCCCCGTTTCTTGTCTCGTTCTCGAGTGTCCCCGTTCTTTACTTAGGCAGCGCGATCCGGCTGCCTATGATTTATACAACAACTTTGTATATAAACATTATATGCCCACAGGGAATAACTTACAACGCTTGCACTGAGGGCTCCGAGGGGGTTATCATCCTAAAAGATCTAATTTTCAGAACGTTCAACTACGTTGAACAAAATAGATATCTCAAAATTTTGATTCGATGTGTTTTGGAAAACAGTGGGCGTGAGAGGGGCGTTAGTCACTATCCAATCACTTTCAACTATTAAAAAAGGCACTAGCCTTTTCAATTTCCAATTGAATGAGCCCTTTTGAAGTTTCTACGACAACGCTTTCAATAAAAACTTTATATACCCCAGGGCATAACTTACAACCCTTGCCCTGTGAGCTGTGGGGGGAGGGGTTGTCATCCTTAAAGACCTAATATCCAAAACGTTGAATAAAATGGCTATCTGAAAATTTTGATTGGATGTGTTTGGGAAAAAGGTGGGCGTGAGAGGGGGGTTAGTTGCCCTCAAAGCACTTTCGACTATTAAAAAGGGTACTATCCAAATCGCATGAGCCCTTTTTCAAGTTTCTACGACAGAGATTTCAATAAAAACCTTATATGCCCCCAGGGCATAACTTATAATCCTTGCCCTGAGGGTTGTGGGGGAGTGTCCCCCTCAAAAATATATTTTCTATCTGGAAATCAACTACGCTGAACAAAATGGCTATCTCAAAATTTTTATTGGATGGGTTTGGGGAAACGACGGGCGTGGGGGGGGGGCTAGTTGCCCTCCAATCACTTTCGACTATTAAAAAGGGCACTAGACCTTTGAATTTCCAATCCAATGAGCCTTTTTTGAAGTTTCTACGACAACGCCTTCTATAAAAACCTTATATGCCCACAGGGCATAACTTTAAACCCTTGCCCCGAGGGTTGTGTGGGAGTGTCCTCCTCAAAAACATATTTTCTATCTGGACATCAACTACGCTGAACAAAATGGCTATCTCAAAATTTTGATTGGATGTGTTTGGGTAAATGATGGGCGTGGGGGGGGGCTAGTTGCCCTCCAATCACTTTCGACTATTAAAAAGGGCACTAGCCCTTTGAATTTCCAATCGAATGAGCCTTTTTTGAAGTTTCTACGACAACACCTTCTATAAAAACCTTATATGCCCCCAGGGAAGAACTTAAAACCCTTGCCCTGAGAGTAGTGGGGGAGTGTCCTCCTCAAAAACATATTTTCAATCTGGAAATCATTCACGCTGAACAAAATAGCTATCTCAAAATTTTGATTGGATGTGTTTGGGAGAAAGAGGGGCGGGGGGGGGGGGCTCGTTGCCCTCCAATCACTTTTGACTATTAAAAAGGGTCCTAGAACTCCCGATTTCCAATCGAATGAGTCCCTTTTGAAGTCACTACGACGACCCCTTCCATATGAAGTGCCCTGCTCTAAAGTAAAAAAATAGTATATGGTAAATTGTGCCAACAATGTTCGTATATGCCCTCAGGGCATAACTTAAAACCCTTGCCCCGAGGGTTGTGGGGGAGTGTCCTCCTCAAAAAGATATTTTCTATCTGGAAATCAAATACGCTGAACAAAATGACTATCTCAAAACTTTGATTGGATTTGTTTGGGGGAATGATGGGCTTGGGGGCTAGTTGCCCTCCAATCACTTTCGACTATTAACAAGGGCACTAGCCACCCTAATTTCCAATCGAATGAGCCCTTTACAAAGTTTCTACGACAACTCCTTCGATACGAAGTGCCTGTCGAAGAAAGAAGAAAAAAAACACATTGTGGCCACATCGTTCTTTACTTAGGCAGCGCTAGCGCGCTGTCTATGATAAATCTTTGCTTAAATACAGTAATTCAGACCGAAGGGCCATAAGCTGAAACAGATCCTTGTTAACTTCTCCACACATAGGGCATGAGCGAAGGCCATTCACCCCTTACCCTCCCTAAATATTTCCTTCTTTCTTCAAGTGATAACTAATTAACCCTCCCTGATATATACCACCTAATTTTATAATTATTAAAACCCAGTTTAAAATTAATACTCTAACTTTAGACCTACTTCTGCTGCCAGTAAACTGCGAGGGACTTTAGGGTTGCAACTTCATCCTGCCATTTCTGAGTTTCCTGTTCTACTGACACACCCTTTACTATCTTACTCAGTTACATATCTCCAGTCTTATCCCCATCCCTCCATTCCAAACACTTGCAGCCATTTTAAGTTGATCTCACCTATTTAGCCCATGAACTATTCTTTTTATTTTCTAGCACTTCCAGATAAGGCTCATTTCCTCACCTATTTTTTGGTTGGTCATGACTTTTCCCCAATATCTTATTATTTCGACCAGTCTCTTTAACCCTTAACGAATACAATCTTAGATCACCATTTAACACGGAACTAGTGAATTTGGCACTTAAGATCAACAGTCTCCTGAAATGTCGCAAATACACTCTTTCTATTTTTCCGCTTTTCCAAATCCAAAATTCGCCACACCATGGCTCAAAATGTCCAAAATTTTTGTCCCAGAAGTTTCCTTTTGTAGTTTAACATCTGATTCAAGATGACTAAGAGTAAACCCCATATAATCCTCAAACCTCTACAAATCGTCAGTTGCACAATCACTCTTCAATATTCCCCTCAATATGCCTCAAAAGTTTCAACTTAATACTCTCACCTGTTTCTTAGATATTGCTCATATATGCACTTAGTGTGTTTTATTTTTTCGACATCCCTCTCAACATTTCCTTAAGGTTATATCTTAGTACTTTAACCCTTTTTGGACACCCAAGATCAAACATGATCTCATTCACAATTAAAAATCTTATATGTAAACAAAAGGGCAACTTGCATAACTTATAGCCGTTGTTTCGGGAGCTTTGGGGGGGTTATGTCAACCCTGAAGTTATATTCATTTTCCCTATGACTATTTTGAACAAAGTAGCTATATCAAAGTTTTCATCGCATATCTTTCGGGGAAACAAGGGTGTCAAGGGGGCTGGTTTTCCTTTGATCACCTTTGATTTTTAAAAAGAGTGCTGAAACTTTAATAGCTGCGTTTTTGATCGGCGTTTTGTTTAAAATCTGTTTTTGATGGCCGGTACGATCACCGTTGGGCTTATTTGCGTTTTGGATCGAGTGAAACTCCGAACGGAGAGCGCCAATGTCAAGCTTTTACGGTAAAGGGTGATAGAACGTCCAACTTCGATTAGTTGGACGTTCACCGCGGAAGCAGCTGGATAGAATTTATTTAAACAATTAAATGGACAAGTACTAGCTAGTAGTCTTATACTATGAAATTGGCTTCTTCCAAGTAGAAGGCAAAGATTTGAAGACAGTTTTCAGCCTGTAGAATATTAGGTACAAGAGCAAAAAAAAAGAATTGAACCTTTTGTTGGAACAGTTAAGGTAATGATAAATCAGGCAATTGACAAATTCAAGTCAAATGAGCCCCCTTCGAAGTTTATATGACCACCCCTTTTATACGAAGTTGTTCTGGGAAAAAACATAAAAACACTTGACTTAATGTCCCGTCTGTCCTCGAGGGTCGTCTTGGGGCTTCTTTCTTCGTTATCAGGGGGATATACTTTTTCTATGTCTCGCGGTCTTCTGCTAGATAAAAAAGAAAGTCCGAGAAGCGGTGAGGCACGAAGCTGTCCTTTCACTTCTATGAAGGACAACCATGAGGGCGAAAACCGGGGGAATTGGAACCGAAAAACCTTATATGCCCGAAGGGCATAATTACGACCCTTGTCCTGAGGGATATGGGGGAGGGTTGTCGTCCTCAAAGACATAATTTCCAGATCTTTCAAATACGTTGAACAAAAATACCATATCAAAATGTTGATTGGAAATGTTTGGGAAAATGATGGGCGTGGGGGGGGGGGGGGCATTCGCCCTCCGATCGCTTTTTACTATTAATAAGGGTACTAGCCCCGTCAATTCCCAATTAAATGAGCCATTTTTGAAGTTTCTACGACAATGCTTTCTACAAAAACCTTATATGCCCCCAGGGCATAACTTACAACCTTAGCCCTGGGGGCTGTGGGGGGTTTGTAATCCTCAAAGAAGAAATCTCTGGACCTTTGAACTACGTTGAACAAAACGGCTATCTTAAAATTTTCATTGAATATGTCTGGGGAAATGATAGGCGTGAGAGGGGGGTTAGCTGCCCTCCAATCACTTTCGACTATTAAAAAGGGCAATAGCCCTTTCAATTTCCAATCGAATGAGCTCTTTTTCAAGTCTCTATGACAACTCTTTCTATAAAAACCTTAGGGCATAGATTAAAACCCTTGCCCGAAGGGCTGTGAGGGGTTGTCATCCTCAAAGACATAATTTCCAGAACTTTAAACCTCTGCTAACTTACTACCTCTGCCCTGGGGGCTCCGGGGGGTTTGTCATCCTTAAATACATAATTTCCAGAACTTTCAACTACGTTGAACAAAATAGCTATCTCTAAACTTTGATTGAATGTGTTTGGGGAAATGGTGGGCGTGGGAGGGGGTCAATTACTCTCCACTCACTTTCGACTATTAAAAAGGGCAATTTCAATTTCCAAACAAATGAGCCCTTTTTGAAATTTCTACAACAACTTTCTACATAAACCTTATATGTCCCTAGGGCATAAATTACAACCCTTGCACTGATGGCTCTGGTGGGTTTATCATCCTAAAAGACCTAATTTCAAGAGCTTTCGACTACGTTGAACAAAACGGATATCTCAAAATTTTGATTGGATGTGTTTTGGGAAATGGTGGGCGTGAGAGGGGGGTTAGTTGCCCTTCAATCAGTTTCGACTATTAAAAGGGAACTAGCCCCTTCAATTTCCAATTGAATGAGCCCTTTTTGATGTTTTTACAACATCGCTTTGTATAAAAAACCTTACATGCCCCCAGGGCATAACTTATAACCCTTGCCCTGAGGGTTGTGAAGGGAGGGGTTGTCATCCTTAAAGACCTAATTTCCAAAACTTTCAACTACGTTGAATACAATGGCTATCTAAAAATTTTGATTGGATGTGTTTAAGGAAAAGGTGGGCGTGAGAGGGGGGTTAGTTGCCCTAAAATCACTTTCGACTATTAAAAAGGGCACTAACCCTTTGAATTTCCAATCAAAAGATCTCTTTTCAAGTTTCTACGACAAAGATTTCAATAAAAACTTATATGCTCCCAGGGCATAACTTATAACCCTTGCC